>JACSCI010000419.1:0-13178 GCA_016801065.1 Sceloporus tristichus | reverse complement strand
ACATTTCTCACAATGCTGGCATTTGTATGGCTTCTCTCCTGTGTGGACTCTCTGATGTGCCACTAGGACTGACTTGTAAGCAAAAATTTTCCCACAATGCTGACATTTATGTGACTTCTTTCTTGTGTGGATTCTCTCATGACTGACAAGTGATTCTGTAAACAAGGAAAATGACAGACAAGACTAATCTCAGCATTAAGAGAAGATGTTACCCCAAGATTTAGCCCCACGTTCACCCCTCCCTATTTCAGATTAGATTAATAAATTTGGTGTGAGTGCCCTGAGCATGACCCTGTTCTGGATGCCCCCAGATCCATAATGATTGTATCCATACTCATAAGAGCTAGCAAAGAAGAGATTGTAAGGGAACTGCCATAAGGAAATCAGTGGAAGCAGATAGTCAGACAGTTGAAAAATATTCCATTAAATATATGTAAAACTATATGAATTGAAAAGTGGCATCTTTTCCTGTGAGACTGCCATAGAGTGTTGAGTCAGAGCACATGGAATGATGCAAGCTAACTGCGGAGGATGCTTCATGCTGTGAGGCACCAGGAGATGACTCACAACCAATACATTATACAGCTCACATGCGGATTTATGTGGGTTGGAGTTGGGTGTACAACTCAGAGAGGAGAGCTGGTAAATATTTGTTTTATATTGCAACTCAAGCTAAAGAACTTTCAAGGAGGAAATCAACTGCGTCTGTGAGTTATTTTTAAAAGTGGACAGTGGTTAGTGCATTGCCAATGCCTAAATCTGGAGATTTGCTTCTGTACTCTGCTACATTATGGCGGGGTACAGACCGCCGCTTTGCGGCGGTCTGCCGCCGCCGCCAGTAGGTCCACGGGGGAGCCGGAGCCTTCACACGGCCCGACTCCCGCGCGGACCGAAAAAAGAAGCTCCAAAATGGAGCTTCTTTTTTCGTCGCGTTTGCGACGTAGCGAGGCGCCAGGGGCGCGCTCGCTACGTCAGCAGTGGCGCGACGCGTACGGACGCTAAGCGTCCGATACGCAAAGATGGCGCCGGCCATGTAGAAGGGCTGGCGCCATCTTGTACGGACGGAGTCCGTACTAGGCCATGGGGCGTCTAAAAGAGACGCCCCTTTATTAAAATGGGACGTCCTCCGGACGTCCCAAATGGCGGTGCAGAAAGCACCTATGGTTGAGCTCTGGGAATGTCGCCTTCAGACTGTGCGATACATTGGCTTGTGAATGGGACCAGAATTCAGAGCCATGAAGGACCTGCGAGCCGGTGTGATGATCCTTTTTGGCTGAAGTATTTCGAAAAAGCACCCACTGCATTTATTTCAGTTTCAGACGATTCTTTTCCCACCCAGGAAACATTCTTAACAATTTAAACATTTTCAAATGCTCGGTTTCTGCCCCCAAGCAACAATTTCACTATAAATATCAGCCCCAACTGTCTGTTCTTCAGCGTCATTCCAGTTGCAGACAGACACTCCTAGAATCATAGAGTTGGAAGAAACCGCAAGGGTCATCCAGTCCAATCCCCTGCCATGCAGGAAATCTCAATCAAAGCTTCCCTGACAGATGTCCATCCAGCCTCTGTTTAAAGACCTCTAAGGAAGGAGACTCCACTGCACACCGAAGGAGTTTGTTCCACCTTCAAATAGCCCTTACTGTTAGTTAGTTCTTCCTAAAGTTGAGGCAGAATCTCTTTTCCTGTAGCTTGCATCTATTGTTCTGGGTCCTGTTTTCTGGAGCAGCAGAAAACAAGCTTGCTCCCCTCTCAATATGACATCCCTTCAAGTATTTAAACAGGGCTATCATTATCACCTCTTAACCTTCTTTTCTCAAGGCTAAACATCCCCACCTCCCAAATTCATTCTTCATAGGACATGGTTTCCAGACCCTTCACCATTTTGGTTGCTCTCCTCTGGGCATTTTCCAACTTATCAACTTTTTTTTGAATTGTGGTTCCCAGAACTGGACACAATATTCCAGGTGGGGCCTGACCAGAATAGAATAGAGTGGCACTATTACTTCCCTTCATCTAGACACTATACTTTATTGATGCAGCCTAAAATTGCACTGGCCTTTTTAGCTGCCGCATTGCACTGTTGACTCATGTTCAATTTGTGGTCTACTTGGACTCCTAGATCCCTTTCACACGTAGCTTCATTCATCCAGGTGTCCTCCATCCTATATATGTTCATTTCATTTTTCCGCCCAAAGTGCAGTACCTTACATTTTTCCGTGTTGAATTTCATTTTGTTAGCTTTGGCCCAGCTTTCTAGTCTATTCAGGTCATTCTGAAGTTTGGTCCTGTTCTCAGGGGCTTTAGTTACTCCTCCTAATTTGGTGTCATATGCAAATTTGATAAGTATGCCCCAAACTGTCATACAGGTCATTGATAAAGATGTTGAATAGCACTGGGCCCTGGACAGAACCCCACTGGACACCCCACTGGTCACTTCTCTCCAGGATGAAGAGGAGCCATTGTTGAGCACCCTTTAGTTTTGGCCAGTCAACCAAGTACAAATCCATGTAACAGTTACATTGTCAAGCCCACATTTCACTAGCTTCTTTGCAAAAATGTCATGGGGACCCCTATCAAACACCTTACTGAAATCAAGTTGGTTGAAATCCATTGGTTTACACTGGTAAACACCTCACTACACTTTCCAGCCCCACTTGCCACTGGAGTTACTATCTTCTCTCCCCATTCTGGATCCTCAGCAATTGGAATCAAGATCCATCTAGGTAATGTTTTACCATTAGCAAAGCCTTCTTACACTATTCACCACTCCCACCTTTGTCACCCAGTTTTTTGCATGTGTGCGTGAACACTTATATGTATGTGTGTGTTTTGATTTCCCCCTAAATAAAACACAAAAACCTATTTCAAATGCCTCTGAAGTTTGTTTTGTTTTTATTCAGGACCTGAGCTGGATCCAGAGGTCACTGTTGCCCCAGTGAAACTATTTCGTTCTATTGAGCTAAGTACCAAATTCCCCTAAAAGCACAGCAATTGCAATGTCCTCCCCAGACTCCAGCATTTTGGGTAACAAAGGGCCTGTTCAATCAATCATGGAGCTAAGGAAGCTCAGGTAAGAAAAGAAACATTAGAGAAATAGCAGCTTTTGTGTCCCCCCTTTCCACCTTTCATAGATATTACTCAGAATTGCCAAATGGAACCCCTAAGATTTGAAAACAAGGGCCTGAGCTAGTTCTCACCAGTTCAGTCCTTAAAATCTGTGAGGTTGGTGGCTGCCTCCCAATCCCCAAGGCCCCTCTCCTGGCCCTTTCCAGAGGTCCCTTCCTCTCCGCACAGAGCTAGGAGATCCTGGCTTTGCTCCTGCCTTCCTCTCCTGGCTCCCAGATGCCTGATGCCCTTCCCTTCCTCCCTCCCTCTCCAACCATCCGTCTTGCCATCTGCATTGCTTCAGCATCTCACCTACAGCATCTCTTCCCTGCCTTTCTATTTTTCTCATTCCCTCCATTACTCACAGACAGAAACACACCCACAGATTGTGTGTGATGCATAAAAGGGACACTTTGAGGATCATTTGTTGAGAAAGGCAGGATAATCAATATACAAATAATGCATTAGGAATTCAGAACATGGAGTCTGGGACCTGGATTCCAATTTTGGTGAGGGTGAGGTGCCCAGAGAGCAGCCTTAAGACATCTCTAAGAAAGGGATGGGCTACTGTTGGGGATTGGGGGTCACATTGGCCCCCAGGGGATCTCAGGGGCAACTTCACATTTTATTGCATTGCATCCCTTTGGGGAAGTGGTGTCCATTTTGCCAGTGTTCTCTCAGCCATTGCAGGGCCAAGGGAGGCATTTTACCCACGAAGTCTCTCCGGAGCCTCAAAAGGATGGAAGAGGGGTCATTTCTCACCATTTCGGTGAGAAAAGCATTAATCTCCATGCTTCCTTCCCACAAAATCCCAAAATTGGGGGGATTTCTGGGGGCCGAACTAAGGCCTGTTACAGACTGCCAAAATAAAGCTGCTTTGGGTCTCTTTGGAAGTATGCTATTTAAATGATGCATGGGTCCTAAGAGTCCGGAGGTCGCGCCAAAGCCACACTCCATTCCTAAGCACTGGAGTGCAGCTTTGATGCAGCTTCTGGATTCTTAGGATGCATGCATCATTTAAATAGCATACCTCCAAAGAGACCCGAAGCAGCTTTATTTTGGCAGTCTATAACAGGCCTAAGTTTCAGAATTAAAACGTACTTTGCTTGCACCAAAAGGTTTATTGAGAAACTCAGGCAGAAGCATCCATTAACACCTCTAAGCAGTTTATGGAGGGTCAATACCTTTTCCCTCTGTCATTAACTACCTTCACACTCCCCCTTTTTCTCCCCCTTCAGCCCCTAACCAGCCCAGTTGCCAAGGTAGCTCTTGCCTTCTTCTTCCACTGTTCTCATACGCCTCTCCCCCTGGGGCATGCCTGCCACCCAAATCTCACAAACCAGTCAGTTAAGAGCCTCCACAACTGATTCCCTTCCCCCAAGCCGTTCTAGGCCCCATTATACTTACCAACGACTTAAAACTAATAAAATTTAAACTACTAACAATTCCCCTCTAAACCGCAATACCATTCTGGATGAACCACAGAAGCTGGTTCTGACAATCGGCAGTTTACAATGTGGTATTTAGTATCCTTATAAAGTGGAGAGCACTAGTGCCTCACTAAACTACAAATTCAAATATTCTACAGGAAGTTGCTTTCACAATTAAACTACGCTTGAAAGGGATCTAGGACTCCTAGTAGACCACAAGTTGAACATGGGCCAACAGTGTGATGTGGCAGCTAAAAAGGCCAAAGTGATTCTAGGCTGCATCAATACGAGTATAGTATCTAGATCAAGGGAAGTAATAGTGCCACTCTATTCTGCTTTGGTCAGGCCTCCCTTGGCATAATCCTGTGTCCACGTCTGGGCCCCACAATTCAAAAAGGATGTTGACAAGTTGGAATATGCCCAGAGGAGGGCAACCAAAGTGGTGAAAGGTCTGGAAACCATCAAGTCCTATGAGGAACAGCTTAGACAGCTGGGTATCTTTAGCCTGGAGAAAAGAAAGTTAAGAGTGGATATGAAATCCATGTTTAAATATTGGAAAGGGTCATATTGAGGATGAAGCAAGCTTGCTTTCTGCTGCTACATAGAAAAGGTGGCATCACAATGGATGCAAGCCACAGGGAAAGAGGTTCCACCTAAACATTACTAGGGACTTTGGGACAGTAAAAGTTCTTCGACAGTGGAATATACTCCCTTAGGGTCTGGTGAAGTCCTCTTCTTTAGAGGTCTTTAAACAGAGGCTGGATGGTGCTTGGAATGTGTATTGCTGCATGGCAGAAGAAGGTTGAACTGGATGGCCCTTGTGGTCTATTCCAACTCTATGATTTTATAATTCTAGTGGAATCATAGCACCATGATAATTTAGCACAAAAGGGACCTCAGTCTTCATAGTAAGGACAATGTTTACCAGTTACTTACCCACAGAGGCCACATTCTCGTAATTCTCCATCATTACATGATTGTACATAAGCCTCTGCTCCTTAGTCAACAGTTTCCATTCGTCCTCAGTGAAATATACTGCCACATCCGCAAAAGTCACCTGCAACAGAAAATAGTCCTCATCCAGAGAGTGACTAAGCAAAAGGGGAGGAAAGCACATGGTTCATCCCAAATATTATTTCATCACTTCAGAATTCAGTCCAGGAAATAAACTTTAAATTCTGTCAGCAAGAAAAAAGCTACAGCCTTTGAGATCCACTTTGTCTCGAATCCTTTCAATATAATAAAGAATATAAAATAGGCCATGGCTGGGATATTAACGATGAATTAGGATACTGACTATCCCAAAATATATAGTACATTTAGCCACAAAAGAATTATAGTGCATTTAGCCATTTCTTGCCAAATTTCAGAGGAAAAACAGTTCTGAGGAGCACTCTGGACTTGAGGGCTACTGGGCCCACCCCCAATTTAGATCCAAAGGTGGTCTCCCATAACCCCAACATTTCACAGACAGGAAAAGCAAGACACATGTGGACAAGCAACACCAGAAGGTGGTGAGGATGGCCAAGGTTGTTTATGAGGAAAATCACACAAGCTATGAAGGGCACAATAGTTTGCTTTTGCCTCAGCTTCCTGCCAAGGGAAGACCCTGGCAACTTATCTCCTCTCCTCTCCCCCCATTTGAGTTGATGGGGTGCAAACTCCTTGGAAGTCATTTTGCAGCAACCCAAGAGAGCTGAGGAGAATGGGGAAAGTGGGGGAAGGAGAGAGAAACCGGGACATTTTTGAAAGTCCCTGAAAAAGTGGGGTGACAGAGGATTAACCAGGACTTTCTCTTCCAAATTGGGACAATATGTTCTCCATTTGCTTTCATGAGCTGGCCCAGCAATGACACAAATGAAACTCACCACAGAGTTGTTGTACTTCGACAGCCTCTTTCTCTTGTAGTCCAACTCTCTCCGCTTGGCTTCTGTGTTGGCCATTAGGTGGGAAGGGGGGGAGGTGTCCTGGTGGCCCTGCACTTGGGTCTCTTCCAGCAAAATATGCCCCTTAGTTGTGTACAAGGAGACTGAGATGAAGTTCCTGAGAAAAGAGACTAGGGTTAGGCTTGGTTTGTCAAGAAACCCTGCATCACTCAAAGACACAGAGAACAGCATGCTGCTAGTGAGATACACATATGACATATGCCTCCTTTGGGCTGATGAAGAGATGGGTATCCCCTTCCTCCCCCTTCACCAAAAAAAGCCCCCTGGACCTAGCATGGATTCACTGCAGCTCCCCTACACAACAGATACTGCATGTTAAAACGCTTTTGACGTTGCGCAGCACGTGAGGCAACACGTTAACGTATGGCGCCAGATTCTCCACCTTGACTGTAGTCAGTAACTTGTGAGCTGAAGAAACACCTGTCGCTTTCTCAATGAGCAAAGAGACACTGTAATCTTCTCTCAGATGAGGCTTTTATTCATATAAGAGTTTCCACTGTGTACAACACTATATACATCGACACCCTCCACCATCCACACCAGTAACAACCCACTCTGAGGCACACACTGTCTGACTATTCCTCAGTGACAGTTGAGAATGACAGTTGACAGTTGCATCAACATTCCAGTGATGCACTGTTTAAATGCTGACACATCTAACTGCCACTAGAGCTGTCAATGGCTTCCACAACAGCTCCACCTAGTGGCCACATGCCTGTCATTTCCTGAGACCTGTTCACCATGGTCCTGACACTCCATGCCTTGTGAGAGTGGAGGGGGGTCAGGGGATGGGGAATTGGAGAGGACCCTGGCTATGTCCCTGTAGCTAGATGTGAAATGAGCGCATCATCTGCTGAAACCTCCTGACCTCCCCAGTGGCCCTCAGAGGAGAAGGCCTTCCTTTGGCTTCTGGCTAGAGAAACACAGCTGGAGGCTTCTCCAATGCCTCGCACCCAACACTCTCATCAGGCATGGAATGAACATGGAGCATGGCTTCCACAATTCCCATGTTTCATTTTGTATTCCTTCTAATTTCACATCTATTTTAAACCTTTCCCTCATTTGATGATAAAGATACCAGTGACAATCTAGGCCAGATTCTTAGGTTCTTCTTGTGTTTTGATCTCTAGTTTTCCTTGTGATTCTTTCATTACATCTTTGTATCTTAACCAGTTAGTTTAATGAACACTTTTCCTCCCGAAAAGAGCCTCATGCAGCGAACACCATAAAGGTATTTTTGGACATATTCTACACTTGTTTTTCCCCAGATCTTCAATACAGCTTTTCTTACGAAATGATTTGTGCTTTCTTTATGAACTTTCTCTTTACTGTAAATTAGGTATCCATGCCACCCAAATCTTAAATGTTCACCCTCCAGACATAACAACTGTTCATTCTCTAACAAAACCCATTCTCTAATCCAAACTAAACAACAAGCAGCATAATAAAGTCCTCTTCTACTTTTGTCATCACAAAGTATTTTCCTTTTTATCCTGGCTCTTTTTTTAATTCCAAATTAATTTAGAGATTTTCTTTTGCCATAGATTCAAGGGTTTTTTCTTTCTGGATGATGGGTTTCGCTTGAAACAGAAACAGTTTTTCAGGAAGGAAACTCATTTGGATCAGTGACATTTTTCCTAATAGCGATAAGTGTAATTTCCCCCATTTTTCTAGGTCTTTTCTGATTTCCTTCCATGTGTCTCATAGTTATTGTGAAATGAATATGACTTTTTATTTGTTAAATTTATTCCTAGATATTTAACTTTCTTTCTCACTTTAAATCCACTAATTTCTTCCAGGATTTGTTCTTCCTTTTCCCCATATTTTTTGTTATTATTGTTGTTTTGTCTCTGTTTACTTTTAGTCCTGAAACATATTCCAATCCCACTATTACATCCATCAATTGTCTTATGCTCTTTTCTGGTTCTCCAGGGAATACAAATGTCGTCTGAGAAGACTCTCATTTTAAGCTCAGTTGTTTTTAATTTTTATTCCATTGATCTTATTTTCTAATCTTATCCTATTATTCAGTGCTTTAAGGATCAGAATGAACAAAAGAGGTGATAGTGGGAAAGCTCGCCATGTACCATGTCTCCCCTCTGTTGTCATCCCTTCACTGGCTCCCCTTTCCCTTCCGCATTCGGTACAAGCTTCTCCTGCTCACCTTTAAAGCCCTGCATGGGCTGGCCCTTCCCTATCTCTCCGAACTACTTTCTCCCTACATCCCCACTCATTCCCTCCATTCTGGTAGCCAAGGTCTCCTATCGCAGCCCAGGATTTCCACTGCCCCGTCCTGGATTTGTCCCTTCTCGCTTGCTGCCCCTCACTCCTGGAACCTCCTCCCCTTACAAGCACGACTCCACACGTCTCTAACCAGCTTCAAAGCTGAGTTAAAGACCATATTGTTTAGGGAAGCGTTCCTGGGGAGTCTGTGATTGTGTCCTGGTTGTTCAGATGCTTGACTCAATAGTGGATATTACTGTTTTAACTTGTTATATATGATGTTTTTAATTTGTTGCTTTAACTTTTAGATTGTATGACATAGGCAGGCTTTAATATTCTTGATTTTACTTGGTTTTGTACAGCGCCGTGTAGATTTACGGCACTTTATAAATAAAGTTAATAATAATAATAAATTCTTCTGTTTTTTATAGTTAACAATTAGTTTGGCTCTTTGATCTTTATACATTGCCTTTATCCATCTTAAATAAGAAGCTCCTATTTCAATTTTTTCAAGTGGTTCAAATAACATATCCCATCCTATGTCATCGAAGGCTTTTTCTAAATCAACAAAGATAAGTGCAAGTTATTTTTTATAAACCCAGTGAAACAAACACTTCACAAAGGTCTAGTAAACAACATGTACACACATAGTCCCCATACAAAGGTCTCACTGGCACACTGGCTGTCTGGGGTCTGGAAATCTCTCTTCCACCTTCTGGGAAGACAGTGCATCCAGAGACTAAATGTGGGGCTTTATGCCTGCAAAGCATGGGTTCACTCTCTCAGCTGCAGCCCTTCCAAACAATCCTGGACTGAAGCATTTAAGCAAAGGTCTTCTTTCAGCTCCAGGAATAAAGGCCTACCTTCAGTACAAAGACACTGATTCCTGCAGCCCCAGAAAGGGCTCTCCTGCAGTCCTTTATGGCCGGAGCTTCCTTGGGTCAGAGGCCGTCTCCTCAGCCGTAGAGAAAGGTTGCTCCGAGTGCGAAGGAGGTGGAGGTCCAAGGGCTGAGGGAGGGAAGGCAATGGGAAAAAGGTCAGTGCCAATGGCCATGGAGGGCAGAAGGGGACAATGCCTAGGAAACTCCTCTGAGTCCCAGCCCTAGGAATGAGTGGCAGGAGTGAGTCCAAGGGGCTGAGGGGGTCTCCTTTCCCAAAGGGAGAGGCAAGGACCGGTGAACTCTCCCCAGCTAGGGCCCAAAGGGAGGGTCTCTTTCCCCACCTCTCTCTCCCAACCCCCAAAGGCCAGCCTCCCCACTGGCCCCGAGTGCCTGCCCGCCTGCCCGCCCGCCCGCCTGCCTTCTCTCTCTGGAGCCTCAGGAGAGAAAGAGAAGCCTCTGTTCAACTGAGGCCTCAGAGTAGGTTTTGGAACATTATTCTCCACAGTCACAAGCAGCACAAAATGGCCACCGGAACACAAAATGGCCACCTCTGGCTCAGAACTTGGCAGTTGGCAGTTTGAGGCCTTCAAGGAACCCATAATGGAGATTTTAAAGTCCCTAAAGTCGGAAGTGACCCCAAACAGGATTTCCCAACCTTAACAACACCTACAAGTTTTCCTGATGCTATAATATAGACTCCCTGCTTTTATATGTGTTTATAAATAAATAACATTTAATAATACTAATACTAATAAAAGTAATAATAAGGTACAACCAGGAGCTTTTTCTCCCGGTGGCTTATCCCCTGAGGCCTCTGCACATGCTCAGGAGCCCCTTCTTCTTCTTCTTCTTCTTCCTCTACAGAATCCTCCAGAGGCCTCTCTGCTCCTCCTCATCCCAGTGAATTAGTAGTTTTGAATTTGGGTCTTGGAGTTGTGCTGATAGGCATGTCAAAATGTCCTCCATTTTGAGCATGACTGAGAAACATGAATATATATTTTTTTAATTAACATTGTTGGCTTTTAGTTGGTCGTGTCCTCCATTTTTCTTGAATGTCCTACATTTTGTTCTATATCATGCCCTTGGGGTGCCAAAATATTTCTGGCCTAGGAAGACCAAATATCTAGAGCCAGCCCTGTGTTAAAGTCGTTTCCAACTTATGGCAACCCTAAGGCAACCTTATCATGGGGTTTCCTTGGCAGATTTCTTCAGAGAGGGGTAGCCATTGCCATCCTCTGAGGCTGAGAGAGTGTGTCTTGCCAAAGGTCACCTAAGTCCCAAACACACTGCAGCAATAATCCAATCTGAGACTGCTTTAACTGCCCTGGCTCACTGCTACGGAATTCTGGGAAATGTAGTTTTCTGAGACAGTGAGCCTTCTCTGTAAGAGAGCTCTGGTGTCACAAGAAACTACAATTCCCAGGATTCCCTAGCACTGGGCCAGGGCAGTTAAAGCGCTCTCAAACTGGACTATTACTGCTGTGTGTTTTGGACCTTTCTTGGCCGCAAACTGTCCATAGCCTGCAATGCATCTCCTAATTCTGTTGGCGGTCCCTCCCTCCCAACACTTTCTCATTTCCCCCCAAAACCAGCACAAAGCTGGCAGATGGAAAGAGATGTTAAAGCAGCATTTAAATCTGCCATATTTGTTTTTAAAAGACTAAAAGCCCCATATGCTATTATCAGTTTTGTAGCTATTATTACAGAAAGACGTAGAGCGCAAACTCCTCAAGTATCAAGGAGTTGTACTTTTCCAACTGACTCACTGTGATGATCTCCGGTGGTCCAAGCAGCCAAACTGCGGCCCTGTAATAATAATAATAATAATAATAATAATAATAATAATTTAAACCCCTTTTTTCAGCCAAAAGTCTATCAGAGTGGCTTACAAATTGTTAATTAGACATTTAGACATTATGGCTCTTAGACCAGCAGACCCTTAACTTCCTTAAATCATGCTGCCATCATCCAGTGAATTATAAAAGGGTTTCCCTTAATCTACACTGGGACCGGTTAAGGAACCTTATTTCTCCTTCTTTACTGATCTTCCCAAGCATCAACCGAGCCAAAACACGTGTAAAAGGAGCGTTGAGTAGTAGATACTCCAAGGAGGTATTTATTATAAATGACAAAATATAACTGAAATATAAGTTATACAAGATATTAAGATTCTTGCAGGTACAATATTTGTAAATATATAATATTCAATTCATACAAGCTATTAAAGAAATAAATAGACCTAAGTGTCCAATTCTGAGACTAACTTCCAAGATCCGCTCTTTAACTCTCTCTCTCGATCTCCAACCGACACAATTCCCCCAACTGTCTCTTGGTCTCTCAGGCCTTATATCTCCTTCTCACGGAAGCTTCCAGAAGAACCTTTATCTTGCTCTCTGATTGGTCAAGAGAGCCTTCCATAGCAGTGATGTCATTCTGTGTTTGCATAAACCTCCCTTTTCTGCCTGAAGAAGACCTCCATTGACTGGAGCCCAGTCATTACACTTTCCCAAGGCAAGGCTTGCCCCTATTTCCCAATGTTGTTCTTGGGGTCTGCCTTCCAGTTGTTTCCAGGTCTTATGGTGACCTTATGGGAGTCTCTGAAGGGGTTTTCTTGGCAGCTTTCTTCAGATTGGGTTTCTCATGGCCATCCTCTGAGGCTGAGAGAGTGTGACTTGCCCAAGGCTTCAGTTCTTTTGGAAGCCTTTTTGCTTTATCTTCTAGAAGGCAGCTGAAGTGTTGCTTCTTGCTCTAAAGAATGAGAGGAACCTTCTGGCATCCAAAAGGCTAACATTCTCTGGAGTTATGTCTGATAATGTGTATATATAGGATTGCAATACCTGTTCATTTATTAAAAGGTTTATAGGGCACCCCATATCATAGAATCTCATAGCTATGTCCCTTTATAGCAGTTAACAAAATTAAACAATATATAAAACAAAAACATGAAACAAGCTGGACAAGGCAACTGTTACATGGATTTGTACTTGGTTGACTGGCCGAACCCAAAGGATATTCAGCAATGGCTCCTTTTCATCCTGGAGAGAAGTGACCAGTGGGGTGTCCAGTGGGGCTCTGTCCTGGGCCCAGTGCTATTCAACATCTTTATCAAGGACTTGGATGACAGAATTAGGGGCATACTTATCAAATTTTCAGATGAAACCAAATAGGGAGGAGTAGCTAATACACCAGAGGACAGGACCAAATTTCAAAATGACCTGAATACACTAGAAAGTTGAGCCAAAGCAAACAAAATGAAATTCGACATGGAGAAATGTAAGGTACTACATTAAAGGTGGAAAAATGAAAAGCACAGATATAGGATGGGGGACACCTGGCTGAATGAAACTAGGGAGATTATCGCACTGCGTTCTGAGAACGTTCTGATCACGTGATGAGAACGGAACGCATTTGAGAATACCGCACGTATGTGTTCCAATCGGGTTCTCAGAACGCTTAAATGTGTTCCAAATGTGTTCCAGGAGGGAACGGATTTGAATGTGTTCTGAATGTGTTCCCAGAGAGCTGAAACGTGATGAAAACGTTCCAAGAGAAGTGTGTGCGGTATTCTTATCCGTTCCCAAATCCGTTCC
>JACSCI010000418.1:24594-36006 GCA_016801065.1 Sceloporus tristichus | reverse complement strand
TGTAAAAGAAAATCTGCCATGGTTAAGAACAATGTTGTATGGTAGTTATGTTGTATGGTAGTTAAAATACAAACTACATAAGAAAAATAATAATCTACAATTCTGTGATTCTTCATGTGCTAAAGACATGGAGACCAATTGTGAAGGAGACTGGCAACAGTGATGCAAGTTTGCTAAGGCAAGAGGAAGATTCAAAAACAACAACAACAACAGAGAGGGTTCTTGAGTTTTGTGATCTATGACCCAGTGAATGAGAACCTGAAGGAAAAAACAGAGACTGAGTAATAAAATGCTAAGAGTTTTATTTGTAAAATAAGACCCCTTTTGCCAACCTATTGGAAGAGATTAAAGTTTATACAATCCACTGAATAGCCCATAAGTTCTAAAATGCTCCTGGATGCCCAGTACCTTTGAAACAGACTTTGCCTGAAAACTAGAAATTTGGGATGAAATTTGAAAATGCCTATGTCCGTTTGCTCTGAGGACTGTGTTAAAATTTAAAAAGGAGCAAACAGAAGATAAACCCAGGAGCATGGGCAGAAGAAAGATTAAAAGCCTGGAGTGTTTAAAATGAAAAATGAAAAATGGGTGTTAGAGTAATTTAAAAACACCCAAATGGACTGTGTGTATCATAAGAAGAAGATGAAAAATCACATTAATGAAATACCAGTTTGTGTGAAAAACACTCCTGTTAAAGAAAAATATAATCCCAATCTGTGTGAGTTTAAAGGAAATATTATTATTATTATTATTAACCTTTATTTATAAAGCACTGTAAATTTACACAGTGCTATACATTATAATACATACAATGTACAACAAACTTCCACAGATTGAGTCAGAAAACAAATGAGTTTTGCTATCCTATAGTAACAGAGAACCTGGAGCTTGAAATTTGGTTGTGAAAGCAGTGTAACAACCACATTTAAAGAATAAAAGACAGGTTTGCAAAGTTATGCAGAACACATGAAAAAACCAAGCATGTTTGTAAAAGGAAAAAGACTCACAAGAAGCCTTTGGATTGTGGAAATCCAGGCTGAGGAAGGGTGTATGCATGGAGGCCTGAGAGAGGAATCCTGAGAGAGAAATCCTGAAATACAATACAGAGCACACACCCAACCACCCAGAGAAAAGCAGGAGGCAATGAGGAAATAAATGGGACAGGATTGCTAACAGTTTTTTTTTTTTTTGAAAACTTTCATTGAGCAATTTAAAAAGGAAGGAAAAGTTTCCTTCTAGAGAGCGAAGGCTTTCTTTTTTCCTGCCCCCCTTTATTCTTGCCATGGAGGATGAAAAAAAATGCTTTCAGTTCCTCAAGGCAAGGCCAGAGATAAGACACTGTGTGCACTACAGAGAGGACAAAGAAAGTTTGTTTTAAGAAAGCATGAAAGAAAAAAAGAGAGAGTTCTTGCAATACTCTGAACGTGAACACTGGAGGCACTAGAGTGTCAACAAGAGTTCCAGAGCATAACAAGAGTGCTATTTTAATGAAAAAGGAGATGAAGTTACCATTGCAGGATAAGTTTTAGCTGCACTTGATAACAGCAGCAGCAACAACAACAATAAAACTACAGAGAGACATCTTGCTAAGCTGAAAGAGTCTGAGAAGGATTTCTAACAAAGAAAGGCATTTCCAGACTTTAAAGAGGTTTTTTTTCAGTTCTTGATGAAACTTCTTGCTTTTTAAACTTTTGATGTTTATGAAATTCAACCACTTTTGAGAGTGTTTGGGACTGTTTGGATTTTGATTTTTGGGAATAGAACACTGTTTCATCAATTTAGTGTTTTTGAGTTTTGGAAGTTGTGACCCTGAGTGAGTTTTAAATGTTTTGTAACCAGTCCTGAGAAGATTTGGTAAAACTAAAGAAATAAAGACTGTAAGAAAGGACAGAGAACTGATCCTAAGAAGACTGTTATAAGTGGAATATATAATATAGTAATATATATATAATATAGTAATCACCATAGCTCTCAGAAAGGAAGTAGACACATGATGCAAAGGATCAATGATGTCTCACAAAAGAAAGATGACAGCCCCAGAGTGTTTATGGAGCACCTCCAAAATGCTTATTGTCAGTATAGCCCCCCTGGATCCAGAAGAATAAGACAAGTAGTGGTAATGAGCTATCTTTCCCAGTCAGCTCCAGATACCTGGAAGAAGTTGTAGAAGGACTGAGGAATGTCCCAGCCTTGGCAGACAGAAGTTTAAGGAACAGTGAGAAGCAGATGCAGGAAAAAGCAAGGAGGAGGATGTGTCCCATTGGACTGGAGAGGCCAGATGAGAGTATGTGGAATGATGATGCATGAGGATGAGGAAGAAGGCGTGGATGCGGAAAGGGTGCCATTAATTCAATGCTAGAGCTCCTCTTCTATTCCACTTCCTAGGATGTTCCTGCCATGGTAATGAGAGATGTGGAGGAAGAAGAAGACTAAAGTAGAAAACAAAATACAAGAGTCTTAGCAGACAGTTGATGGCAAGATACTGTCAAATATGGATTGTTTTACAAAACAAGCAAATATAAAACAAACAACAATAAAAATAAAGATTAGACAGAAAAACAAGTGCTTGTTTTTTGAAAGTAAAACCATTATTAAGATGGTTAAAACCAGACCTGGGTACTTCTACCCTTTTACAACCAGCTCAGGCTGTATCTGCACTGCAGAAATATTCCAGTTTGAAACTGTGTTAACTCTCCTGGCTCCATCCTGTGGAATCCAGGGATTTGTAGTTTGTTGCGGCAGCAGAGATCCAGAGCCACTCCAAGCCAAGGCTCTCCAGGGCTCTCTTGGCTCTCCTTTGCTTGTGAATCCAGTGGGCCCCTGGTATACAAGGGGGATCTGTAACACACACACACACACACACACACACACCGCGTATACCAAAATCTGCGTATACTCAAGTCCACGCATGCCGACGTTGGGGAGAAAAGTCCCTCTCCTCCCCTCTCCTCGCCAACTTTTTTCCTCCCCGCCGCCATGGTCTGGGGAAAGACCATGTGGGGCTGTTGGAGGCCAAGAGGCCTCCAGTCCACCATCTGGCCCTTCTGCAGAGATGGCAGTGACTGAGGCAGTGGCAGCGAAGAGGAGGCAGAGGAGCAGCACCAGAGGCCTCCTGTCCAACTCGGCCTGCAGGCCCCCACTGCCACCACCATGGAAGGGCCGGGTGGTGACCCAGAGCCCTCTTGTCAACTTGTATCATGTTTTTGTTTTATATACTGTTTAATTTTGTTAACTGCTATGAAGAGACATAGCTATGAGATTCTATGATATGGGGTGCACTATAAACCTTTTAATAAATGAACAGGGATTGCAATCCTATATATTCATATTATCAGACATAACTCCAGAGAGTGTTAGCCTTTTGGATGCCAGAAGGCTCCTCTCATTCTTCAGTGCAAGAAGCAACACTTCAGCTGCCTTCTAGAAGGTAAAGCAAAAAGGCTTCCAAAAGAACTGAAGCCTTGGGCAAGTCTCACTCTCTCAGCCTCAGAGGATGGCCATGGAAACCCACTCAGAAGGAAGCTGCCAAGAAAACCCCTTCAGAGACTCCCATAAGGTCACCATAAGACCTGGAAACAACTGGAAGGAAGACACCAAGAACAGCATTGGAAATAGGTGCAAGCCTTGCCTTGGGAAAGTGTAATGACTGGGCTCTAGTCAATGGAGGTCTTCTTCAGGCAGAAAAGGGAGGTTTATGCAAATGCAGAATGACATCACTGTTACGGAAGGCTCTCTTGACCAATCAGAGAGCAAGATGAAGGTCCTTCTGGAAGCTTCCGTGAGAAGGAGATATAAGGCCTGAGAGACCAAGAGACAGTTGGGGAAATTGTGTCGGTTGGAGATCGAGAGAGAGAGAGTTAAAGAGCGGATCTTGGAAGTTAGTCTCAGAATTGGACGCTTAGGTTTATTTATTTTTTCATAGCTTGTGTGAATTGAATATTATATACAGTACTTACAAATATTGTACTTGTAAGTCATACAAGTCTTGTATGACTTAAATTTTAGTTATATTTTGTTATCTACTACTCGATGCACCGTTTACACGTGTTTTGGATCGGTTGATGATTGGAAAGATCAGTAAAGAAGGAGAATTAAGGTTCCTTAACTGGTCCCAGTGTAGGTTAAGGGAAACCCTTTTATAATTCAATGGGAGGTGGAGAGAGAGAGAGAGAGAGAGAGAGAGAGAGTTTTGTAAAGGATTAAAGTAGAGAGATAAAGGTTAGAGTAAGAGGTGAGGCAAGAGAAAAGTGACCCCTCTTTAGAATATTTTTGTTAGAACAATATAATATAATTGAATATCTCCAGAAACATGGAGGGAAAATGCTACTTTAGGGATAGAACTAATTTAAGTTGAAGTATTTTAATTTATTCAAAGAAATATAACAGCTGTAAAACAGAAGTATCTTGGGATGTTAAAAGCCCAATGATGTTTAGTTTAATCTAATGAGAGTGATTTTGTATCAACTGTTTTACAATTTAAATAAGGATTGAAAGAGAAAATAAATGATTTGGAAGGATAAGGATAAATAGAGCAATATGTATTTACTTTTTACTTATTAACAGTTAATTAAAAATGAATGAGATAGAAATAAAAGTTAGTCTGGTAGTTTGGAAGCAGCGGATGGTAAATGTGAATAATAGGTTTGTCTTTAACGCTCAGTGCTATGGAATCCTGGGATTTCACCTTTGGACACTTAGCCTTCTCTGCCAGAGAGCTCTGGTGCCACAACAAACTACAAATCCCAGGATTCCACAGGATGGAGCCAGGAGAGTTAAAGCGGTTTCAAACTGGATTATTTCTGCAGTGCAGATACAGCCTGAGCTGGTTGTAAAAGGGCAGAAGCACCCAAGTCTTGTTTTTACCTTCCTAATAATGGGTTTCCTTTAAAAGAAATAAGCAATCTGCTTTTCTGTCTAATCCTTATTTTTGTTGTTCTTATTTCTATGTTTATTTGGGAATAATATGAGATGGTCTGGTCTCTCTCCTTCCTTCTTCCCTGAAAATCTCTTAATAAGGAAAGTGGGAAGACTTTTTAAACCTCCCAAAGGAGCTACTTTTGGCCTTTTTTGGGGGACTAGCCTCCTCTTAGAAGCCAAAGACTAATGTTTGTGAAGAAGAAGAATAAGGCTTCTATTAAAACTATCCTCCCCATTTCTGTATAAGAAAACATCTCAGAAAAGAGACACAAAAGACACACAAAGAGACACACTTCCTTCCTTTTGGCCCAAGGAGCCTGGCCTCCTTCTGACTCTGGAGCCTCAGGAGAGAAAGAGAAGCCTCTGTTCAACTGAGACTCAGAGAAGGTTCCGGAACATTATTCCCCACAGTCACAAGCAGAACAAAATGGCTTCCAGAACACAAAATGTGAGTCTGGGGCAGTGGGCGGGGTCTTCCAGCTGCTCTGCCCCCATTGGCCAGGCTCAAAAAGAGGCTAAGCTTCTGCTTCTCTATTTAGCTCTGCGCGCAGAAGAGAGAGTGAGGAGAAGGAGACAGACAGAGAGGAAGGGGGGGAGAAAGAGGGGGGGGGTGAAGGGAAGGGAAGGGAAGTGATAGCAGAGAGACAAGGCCTGGAAGCACTAGGCTTCACTGCTGCACTGAGGTCTGGCTGGGCCTGGCTTGGGTCTACTGCTGCTTCTGCCTTCCTTTGGCCACTGCCATTAAGGTGGGAAGGAAGGAGGTCCTTCTAGGCATCGCCCTCTCTCTCTGAAGGTGGGAGAGTGGGACTCCCCAAAGGGGATTTCAATGCTTTTAAGGGTGGCTCTCATGCTGTAGCAAAGATCATGATGATGATGATGATGATGATGATGATGATGATGATGATGATGATGATGATGATGATGATATCAGGCCTGGGGGGCGGGGGAGGATAGAGCTGCCACCAGACCTTAATCCTCATTAATGTCACCATCGCTGGGCCTTCTTGTTCTGCATCACTGTAATGGCCATGGCTCAGTGCTATGGAACTCTGGGAATGTTCTTTTGATTTGGCATTTTAGGTGTTGTTAATGTTTCGAAATCCTGTTTGAGGACCCTTCCGACTTTGAGGCCCTTTCATCCTCCATTTTGGCTTCCCTGAAGGCCTCAAACTGTCAAGCGCTGAGGCGGAGGAGGCCATTTTGTGTTCTGGCAACCATTTTGTGTTTTGGTGGCCATTTTGTGCTGCTTGTGACTGTGGGGAATAATGTTCCAGAACCTTCTCTGAAGCCTCAGTTGAACAGAGGCTTCTCTTTCTCTCCTGAGGCTCCAGAGAGAGAAGGAGGCCAGGCTCCTTGGGCCAAAAGGAAGGAAGTGTGTCTCTTTGTGTGTCTTTTCTGAGAGGGTTTTCTTATTACACAGCTCTGCTCCTTCTGGGGAACATGAGTTTTAAAAGGGATCAGAAATGGGGAGGATAGTTTTAGTACAAGCCTTATTCTGATTTTTCAAAAACATCAGTCTTTGGCTTCTAAGAGGAGTTTTGTCTCCCCCAAAAGTATAGTTCAGTCTGGTCTAATTCAATTGCAAAACCAAAGTTTTGAGGCCATCTGATGATATTTTCTTCAATAACTTCCTCTTCTGTAGAGATTTTTAAAGAATACAATTATAAAGTCTTGCTAATAAGGCATCTTTATTCAACATTATTTCCTGTTCTAGATCAGAGTCTGATTTGCAAATACAGGATTGTTTTTTATCATTTAGGAAGAGCTCTCTTAATGTCTGTAAAAGAACCATCAAAGAACATAACCCTGATCATTAGGATCTTCTCGTGTCTTTATTCTATAACCAGTTCTATCTATTTGCATTGATTCTTCATAGGAGATCCAATTTGCGTCCTTTTTTGAATCTCTGGTCTCTTTTCTCAGGAACTTCATCTCGGCCCCCTTGGACACAGCTTTTGGGCACCTTTTGCTGGACGTGACCCAAGAGCAAGACCACCAGGACCCCTGCCCACCTGATGGCTGACACAGAGGCCAAGCGGAGGGAGTTGGGCTCCCAGAGAAAGAGGATGCAGAGATACAAGAGCTCTTTGGTGAGTCGAGGTTCTTAACTATTCGTTTCAACTGTGTCACTGCTGGGCCAGTTCATGAAAGCAAGCGGAGAAGATACTCTCCCGATTTAGCAGAGACAGTCCTGGTTAATCCTCTGTCACCCCATTTTTTAGGGGTTTTTAAAAATGTCCTGGTTGCTCTCTCATCCTCCCATTTCCCCCCTTCTCAGCTCACTTCAGTTCCTGAGTGCCATTCAGTTTGCCCCCCATCAACTCAAATGTGGGGAGAGGAGAGGAAAGGAAGAGGCAGGATATTGCCCTTCCCAGGAGGCTGAAGCAAAAGCAAACTGCTGTGGCCTTCCTAGCTTGTGTGATCTTCCTCATAAACAACTTTGGCCATCTTGACCACCTTTTGGTGTTGCTTGTCCACTTGTGTATTGTTTTTCCCATCTGTGAAATGTTGGGAGATATGGGAGAACATCTCTGGATCTAAATATGGGGTGGGCCCAGTGTGCTCCCCAGAACAGTTTTTTAAAATTAACTTTTGCCTCTGAAATGTGGCAAGAAATGTCTAAATGCAATATAATTCTTTGGTGGCTAAATGTTCTGTATGTTTTGGGATAGTTACTATCCTAATCAATCATCAATATCCCAGCCACGGCCTAAATTATATTGTTTATTATATGGTATATTATATTTAAAAGATTCAAGACAAACTGGATCTCAAAGGCAGTAGGTTTTTTTTTTTTTCTTGCTTACAGAATTTAAAGTTTATTTCCTGGACTGAATTGTGAAATGATGAAATAATATTTGGATGAACCATGGGCTTTCCTCCCCTTTTGCTTAGTCACTTTCTGGACGAGGGCTATTTTCTGTTTCAGGTGACCTTTGCGGATGTGGCAGTATATTTCACTGAGGATGAATGGAAACTGTTGACCAAGAAACAAAGACTGATGTATAGTTATGTGATGATGGAGAATTATGAGAATGTGGCCTCTGTGGGTAAGGAACCGTAATCCATTCTCCTTTCTCTGAAGACTGAGGTCCCTTTTATGCTAAATTATCATGGTGCTATGATTCCACTAGAATTATAGAATCATAGAGTTGGAATAGACCATAAGGACCATCCAGTTCAACCCTCTTCTGCCATGCAGGAATACATTTCGAAACACCATCCAGCCTCTGTTTAAAGACCTCCAAAGAAGAGGACTCCACCAAGCTCTAAGGGAGTATATTCCACTGTCAAAGAGCTCTTACTGTCCCAAAGTTCCGCCTAATGTTCAGGTGGAACCTCTTTCTATGTGGCTTGCATCCATTGTGGTGTTTCCTTTTCGCTGTAGTAGCAGAAAGCAAGCTTGCTCCATCATCAATATGACCCTTTCCAATATTTAAACATGGATATCATAGCCACTCTTAACTTTCTTTTCTCCACGCTAAACGTACCCAGCTCTCTAAGCCATTCCTCATAGGGTTTGATGGTTTCCAGATCCTTCACCAGTTTGTTTGCCCTCCTCTGGGCATGTTGAAACTTTTCAACATCTTTTTGAATTGTGGGGCTCAGAACTGGACACAGGATTATTCCAATGGAGGCCTGACCAAAGCAGAATAGAGTGGCACTATTACTTCCCTTGATCAAGAAACTATACTCATATTGATGCAGCCTAGAATGACATTGGCCTTTTTAGCTGCCGCATCACACTGTTGGCCCATGTTCAACCTGTGGTCTACTGGGAGTCCTAGATCCCTTTCAAGTGTAGTTTAATTGAGATAGCAACATCCTGTAGAATATTTGAATTTGTGGTTTAGTGAGGCACTATTGCTCCCCACTTTATAAGGATACTGAATACCCCATCGTAAACTGCCAATCGTCAGAACCAGCTTCTGTGGTTCATCCAGAATGGTATTGCGGTTTAGGGGGGAATTGTTAGTAGTTTAAATGTTAGTAGTTTTAATTAGTAGGTAAGTATAATGGGGCCTAGAACGGCTTGGGGGAAGGGAATCATTTGTGGAGGATATTAACTGCCTGGTTTGTGAGATTTGGGTGGCAGACATGCCCCAGGGGGAGAGGCCTATGAGAACGGTGGAAGAAGAAGGCAAGAGGTACCTTGGCAGCTGGGTTGGTTAGGAGCTTAAAGAGGAGGAAAGGGAGGAGTGTGGAGATAGTGAACGACGGAGGGAAAAGATTTCGACTCTTCAGAGACTGCTTAGATGCATTAATGGATGCTTCTGCCGGAGTTTCTCAATAAACCTTTTGGTTCAAGCAAAGGACTTTTAAATTCTGGAATTTAGGATTTTGTGGGAAGGAAGCATGGAGATTAATGCTTTTCTCACCCAAATGGTACTTAGCACATCGCTGAGCAAGTTTCCTACCCTTTTTGGTCCCTCTTCCATCCTTTTGAGTCTCGGGAGAGGGTTCTTGGGGAAAATATCTCCCTTGGCCATGCAATGGATCAGAGAGGGCTCAACAGTGGTAAAATGGCATCCACTTCCCCCAAAGGGATGCAGTGGGATACTGAGGGGCAAAACATTATTCCATATTTTTAGGCAATACAATGTGAGATCCCCTGGGAGCCAATATGCCCCCCCCCCACGTGACAGTAGTCCATCCCTGTCTTAGAGATGTCTTTAGGCTGTTTTAAGGCTGCTCTCTGGTGCTTGATCCTCACCAAAATTCGAGTCCAGTTCCCAGCCCCCTTGCTCTGCCTTTCCCAATGAATCCCTTGTATATTGATTATCCATCCATTCTCAACAAATGGGCCTCAAAGTGTCCCTTTTATGCATCACACTCTGTGGGTGTGTGTCTGTGATAGAGAGAAGGAGGGAATGTGAAAAACAGAAAGGCAGGGAACAGATGATGAAGGTGAAATGCTGAAGTAGTGCAGATGGACAAGAAGGAAAGTTGGAGAGCAGAAGGAGAAAGAAACAGGGATCAGGCCTCTGGGAACCAGGAGGGGAAGGCAGGAGCAAAGCCAGGATCGCCTAGCTCTGTGTGGAGAGGAAGGGACCTCTAGGAAGGGCCAGGAGAGAGGCCTTGGGGATTGGGAGGCAGCCACCAACCTCAAAGATCTTAAGAACTGAACTGGTGAGAACCAGCTCAGGTCCTTGTTTTCAGACATATTTAGGGGTTCCATTATGAGCAATGTATATGAAGAGAGGAAATGGCAACACATACATTCCTTTTTCTCTAATGTTTATTTACCAACCTGAGCTTGCTTAGATCCATGGTTGATTCCACTCAAAATTCTGGAGTCTGGGGAGGACACTCACAAGTGCTATGACAGTGATGGTGAACCTATGCCACGCGTGCCAGAAGTGGCACTTTGCCCAGCCCCTGGAGGGCAGAGAAAGGTCTGTGGGGAGGGAGGCAGGGAGGCTGCCCTGCTCCCTTCCTCTCCACTTACTCTTCCTGCCCTCCAAGTGTCCCAAACGGGGCACTTGGAGGGCAGGGAAAGGTCTGTGGGGAGGAAGAGAGGAGGCCTGCCCATTTCTCTTCTTCCCCCTTTGCCTTTCCTCACCCCCACAGGGCTCCAGAGAGCCCCTTGGGGTGAAGAAAGGTCTGGAAAGAGGAGGACTGTGGCTGTGCTCATAGCTTCGCCCCCTCAGGGGCCTTTGCTGACCCCCAGCTGTCTCTGAGGAAAAGTTGGGAGCCGGGAAAAAGGTGGTGGGAAGCCCTGCCTAGAGGGTGGAAGCCAGAAGCCCCACCCCAACACGCAGCCCCATCCCGAGGGGCCAGAAGCCCTGCCCCTTGGCACGTGAACCTAAAAAGGTTTGCCATCATTGTGCTATGATTTTAGGGGAAATTCATAGTTAGCTCAAAGGAGAGATTAGGGCAATAGTGACCTCAGGATTCATCCCAACTATATCAGGCTGGGAAACACACAGAACTCCAGAGGCATTTCAAATAGGTTTTTGTGTTTTATTTAGAGGGAAAGTAAAAAAACCCCCCACACATACATATACATGTTCACACACACACACACACACACACACACACACACAAACTAGGTAACAAAGGTGGGAGTGGTGAATAGTGTAAGGCTTTGCTAATGGTAATACATCAGCTAGATCAGTGATAGTGAACCTTATATTTATTTATTTATTTTAAATATATCTTTATTAATTTTCATTGTATACAATATTATAAGAATTCAAACTAAACCATATCTATTTACATCACCATTTGTTCTTCGTATCTTTACTTCCTGTCTTTACAAATCATATTTTGTGTTGCTTATTTGTCGTCTTTTGCTTCTTGCAATTTTTCCATATACAACCCATTTTCCCTCCAAAAAAACAAATATTAAACAGGCATTACATCATTTCCTATTTATGGTATATAAAACAGAACCCTGTTATCACTTTTCCCATCGGTTATATACTGGTTGTATATCCATACATATTCTCCAAAAATTATCTCATCATACATTTTAACCTTGTTTAACTAGTA
>JACSCI010000418.1:0-19857 GCA_016801065.1 Sceloporus tristichus | reverse complement strand
TTTAGTACATAAAGATTTTTACTACAATCCAATTTGGAGGGTATTAATAGAGACATGGAATACAATTAAAGCCAAATTTTACTTTAAAATACCAGGATGGGTGTCAACTCATGAAGCCTTTGCTAATAGATGGGATGTACAAAATACTTGGTTAAGATATGATGATGTAGTAAAGATAATGAAAAACAGGAGTTGAGTATAAAAACTAGAGAACTAATTAAAGAAGGTAAAGAAATAAATTGGTACAGTTACCATCAAATACCATCAAAGAAGATATAAAAACAACGGGAATTGAATTAAAACCAGTAGAGTTGGACAAAATAATAATGGAGGATGGAGGAAAGATTTGTTTAGAGAAAGAGAGTTAGAAAGAGAGCCAATAAAACAATATATGATTGATTGTGCAAAAGATCTTGGGCATGAGATAGTGGGAAAAATCCTGGAGGAAAACAAATTCATTTACTAAGTGCCAAGATCTTAAAGAAATTTTTTTAAAGATGAGTAATAGGTGGTACTACACGCCTGCTAGGCTAAAGAAGATGTTTAAAACTGAAACAGACATTTGCTGGAATTCCCAAAAGGAAAAGGGAACAATGATCCACATGTGGTGGAAATGCGAAAGAGTTAAAAGTTTCTGGAAGGACATACATAAAACAATACAACAAATATTAGGTATAAAATACAAGAAAAAAAACAGAGATTTATCTGTTGAATATGACACATTTTTTGAGGGCAGAGGATGAGAATAAACTGTGGAGAATTATGTTATATATGATAACGCTTGCCAGGATGGTTATTGCAAAATACTGGAAAGCAAATGTAGAGTTACAAATAGACGAATGGTTATTAAAATTAAACGATATTATAAAGTTACATATACTCTCATGTAAACTTGAAGATAAGAAGAAAGATAAATTGAAAAAAGAATGGGGACAAATATTGCTGTTTTTGGAAAAAAGATGGTGTCTGGACAAAAACCTGGTTGATTTGATTATGTGAATATAGAAATAGATAGTTATATAATTGGACCCGGATGTGAATATATACTAGTTAAACAAGGTTAAAATGTATGATGAGATAATTTTTGGAGAATATGTATGGATATACAACCAGTATATAACCGATGGGAAAAGTGATAACAGGGTTCTGTTTTATATACCATAAGTAGGAAATGATGTAATGCCTGTTTAATATTTGTTTTTTGGAGGGAAAATGGGTTGTATATGGAAAAATTGCAAGAAGCAAAAGAAGACAAATAAGCAAAACAAAATATGATTTGTAAAGACAGGAAGTAAAGATACGAAGAACAAATGGTGATGTAAATAGATATGGTTTAGTTTGAATTCTTATATTATTGTATACAATGAAAATTAATAAAGATATATTTAAAATAAATAAATAAATATAAGGTTTACCATCACTGTGTCAGAATCCACCTTCAGTTAAGTATTTAGGGTGTCTTCTGCCAGATAAATAGATGGATAGATAGATGGTAAATAGATGGATAGATAGATGGATAGTAACTAGGCACTCGTGGGGTTTGGGCCAGATAGATAATTATAGGGATAGATAAATGAAGAGATAGATTGATAGAGGGATAAATAGATCGACAGTCAGACAGACAGATAGATAAATAGATAGATAGAGGGATGACTAGATAGATGGATAGATAGATAGATGGACAGACAGCAAGAGAGATAAATGGATAGATAGAGAGATGAATAGATAAACTGCCAGACAGCCAGACAAGCAGACAGACAGTTAGAGGTATAGATGAACAGACAGATGCATAGATAGATAGATAGATAGATAGATAGATAGATACATACATAACCAAACAGGCAGCAACTTTGAAATGATTGGGGAAGGGTTCCATGGGGAACGAGCTGGATGGTCACGTAGGACATGGCACCAGATAAATTATGAGGGGCAATTGGGAATCTGAGCCCCATCCGGTATACAGCATTAGATCTCTGCGCTACAGGAAAAGCCAGGAACCAAATGGTCAAACCTCCCCCTCCATTTTACAAATCAAAGGAAAGGTTCCTACATCAAAGGGAAAGGTGCTGGGAAACAACTCAATGGGAGGGGTTGGAGGGAATTTTAAGGTTCTGATTTCAGTCTGGATCTTCAGTTTTGGCAAAGACGTGGCAAGGATACTTTGTTCCAGTTTCTATCAATAAATTTTCTGCTTCATCTGAAGTTTGTTGTGGATTTTTGGCCAGAGTATTCCCAGAGTCTCACACACTGATCTAGGTGATGTATTACCATTAGCAAAGCCTCACACTATTCACCACTCCCACCTTTGTTACCTAGTTTGTGTGTGTGTGTGCGCGCGTGAACACATATATGTTTGTGTGTGTGTGTGTTTTACTTTCCCTCTAAATAAAACACAAAAACCTATTTGAAATGCCTCTGGAGTTCTGTGTGTTTCCCAGCCTGGTATAATTGGGATGAATCCTGAGGTCACTGTAGCCCTTTGAGCTAACTATGAATTTCCCCTAAAATCATAGCAAAATGATGGCGAACCTTTTTAGGTTCATGTGCCAAGGGGCAGGGCTTCTGGCCCCTCGGGATGGGGCTGCGTGTTGGGGTGGGGCTTCTGGCCCAGGGATGTGGCTTCCACCCTCTAGGCAGGGCTTCCTTTTTCCCGGCCCCCAACTTTTCCTCAGAGACAGCTGGGGGTCAGCAAAGGCCCATGAGGGGGCGAAGCTATGAGCACAGCCACAGTCCTCCTCTTTCCAGACCTTTCTTCACCCCAAGGGGCTCTCTGGAGCCCTGTGGGGGTGAGGAAAGGCAAAAGGGGAAGAAGAGAAATGGGCAGGCCTCCTTTCTTCCTCCCCACAGACCTTTCCCTGCCCTCCAAGTGCCCCATTTGGGACACTTGGAGGGCAGGAAGAGTAAGTGGAGAGGAAGGGAGCAGGGCAGCCTCCCTGCCTCCCTCCCCACAGACCTTTCTCTGCCCTCCAGGGGCTGGGCAAAGTGCCACTTCTGGCACGCGTGGCATAGGTTCACCATCACTGTCATAGCACTTGTGAGTGTCCTCCCCAGACTCCAGAATTTTGAGTGGAATCAACCATGGAGCTAAGGAAGCTCAGGTTGGTAAAGAAACATTAGAGCAGGGGTATGCAACCTGCGGCCCGCGGGCCGGATGCGGCCCGGCAAGGCCTTGGGACCGGCCCCCGGCCTGGTCCTGCCACCGATTGCCGTTGGGGCCTTTGGGGGGCAATTGTCTATAGAAGCCTCAGAAACATGCATTTATATTAACATTTTTTAAAAAATCAGCAATTTTTTTCACGTGTCCTCCAATTTTTTAAAAAAAGTTCTTCCATTTGAAAATTTTGTCCTACGTTTGTCCTGGTTTATTTATATATTTAATTTTTTAAAAATTCTTTAATTATTTATTTTTTGGCTTCGGCCCCCCAGTTGTCTGAGGGACAGCAACCCGGCCCCCGGCTCAAAAGGGTTGCCTACCCCTGCATTAGGAAAAAAAGGAATTTATGTGTTGCCATTTCCTCTCTTCATATACATTGCTCATAATGGAACCCCTAAATATGTCTGAAAACAAGGGTCTGAGCCGGTTCTCACCAGTTCAGTTCTTAAGATCTGTCAGGTTGGTGGCTGCCTCCCAATCCCCAAGGCCCCTCTCCTGGCCCTTCCCAGAGGTCCCTTCCTCTCTGCACAGAGCTAGGCGATCCTGGCTTTGCTCCTGCCTTCCCCTCCTGGCTCCCAGAGGCCTGATCCCCTTCCCTTTCTCCCTCCACTCTCCAACCTTCCCTCTTGCCCATCTGCTTCAGCATTTCACCTTCATCATCTGTTCCCTGCCTTTCTGTTTTTCACATTCTCTCCTTCTCTCTATCACAGACACACACCCAGAGAGTGTGATGCATAAAAGGGACACTTTGAGGCCCATTTGTTGAGAATGGATGGATAATCAATATACAAATGATTCATTGGTAAAGACAGAGCAAGGGGCTGGGAACTGGACTCGAATTTTGGTGAGGATCAAGCACCAGAGAGCAGCCTTAAAACAGCCTAAAGACATCTCTAAGACAGGGATGGACTATTGTCACATGGGAGGGGGTCATATTGGCTTCCAGGGGATCTCAGGGTCAACTTCACATTGTATTGCCTAAATATATGGAATAATGTTTTGCCCCTCAGTATCCCATTGCATCCCTTTGGGGAAGTGGAGGCCGTTTTACCACTGTTGAGCCCTCTCTGATCCATTGCATGGCCAAGGGAGATATTTTCCCCAAGAACCCTCTCCAGAGCCTCAAAAGGATGGAAGAGGGACCAAAAAGGGTAGGAAACTTGCTCAGCGATGTGCTAAGTACCATTTGGGTGAGAAAAGCATTAATCTCCATGCTTCCTTACCACAAAATACTAAATTTCAGAATTAAAAAGTCCTTTGCTTGAACCAAAAGGTTTATTGAGAAACTCCAGCAGAAGCATCCATTAACACATCTAAGCAGTCTCTGAAGAGTCGAAATCTTTTCCCTCCGTCGTTCACTATCTCCACACTCCTCCCTTTCCTCCCCCTTCAGCCCCTAACCAACCCAGCTGCCAAGGTACCTCTTGCCTTCTTCTTCCACTGTTCTCATACGCCTCTCCCTCTGGGGCATGCCTGCCACCCAAATCTCACAAACCAGTCAGTTAATAGCCTCCACAACCGATTCCCTTCCCCCAAGCCGTTCTAGGCCCCATTATACTTACCAACGACTTAAAACTACTAACATTTAAACAATTACCCCCTAAACCCCAATACCATTCTAGATGAACCACAGAAGCTGGTTCTGACAATTGGCAGTTTACAATGGGGTATTAAGAATCCTTATAAAGTGGAGAGCAATAGTGCCTCACTAAACCACAAATTCAAATATTCTACAGGAAGTTGCTTTCACAATTAAACTACGGTTGAAAGGGATCTAGGACTCCCAGTAGACCACAAGTTGAACATGGGCCAACAGTGTGATGTGGCAGCTAAAAAGACCAATGTAATTCTAGGCTGCATCAATCTGAGTATAGTTTCTTGATCAAGGGAAGTAATAGTGCCACTCTATTCTGCTTTGGTCAGGCCTCCCTTGGAATAATCCTGTGTCCAGTTCTGAGCCCCACAATTCAAAAGGATATTGAAAAGTTTGAACATGCCCAGAGGAGGGCAACCAAAATGGTGAAGGATCTGGAAACCATCAAGCCCTATGAAGAATGGCTTAGAGAGCTGGGTACGTTTAGCCTGGAGATAAGAAAGATAAGAGTGGATATGGTATCCATGTTTAAATATTGGAAAGGGTCATATTGATGATGCAGCAAGCTTGCTTTCTGGTGCTACAGAGAAAAGGAGACACCACAATGCATGCAAGCCACATAGAAAGAGGTTCCACCTGAACATTAGGAGGAACTTTGGGACAGTAAGAGCTCTTCGACAGTGGAATATACTCCCTTCGAATTTGATGGAGTGCTCTACTTTGGAGGTCTTTAAACAGAGGCTGGATGGTGCTTGGAATGTGTATTCCTGCATGGCAGAAGAGGGTTGAACTGGATGGCCCTTGTGCTCTATTCCATCTCTATGATTCTATAATTCTAGTGGAATCATAGCACCATGATAATTTAGCATAAAAGGGACCTCAGTCTTCATAGAAAGAATAATGGATTACGGTTCCTTACCCACAGAGGCCACATTCTGATAATTCTCCATCATCACATCACTGTACATCAGTCTCTGTTTCTTCGTCAACAGTTTCCATTCGTCCTCGGTGAAATATATCGCCACATCCGCAAAGGTCACCTGCAACAGAAAATAGCCCTCATTCAGAGAGTGACTAAGCAAAAGGGGAGGAAAGCACATGGTTCATCCCAAATATTATTTCATCACTTCACAATTTAGTCCAGGAAATAAACTTTAAATTCTGTCAGCAAGAGAAAAAAAAACTACTGCCTTTGAGATCCAGTTTGTCTCAAATCCTTTCAATATAATAAACAATATAATTTAGGCCATGTCTGGGATATAGAGGATGGATTATGATACTCACTATCCCAACGCATACAGTACATTTAGCCACCAAAGAATTATAGTGCATTTAGACATTTCTTGCCACATTTCAGAGGCAAAAGTTAATTTTAAAAAAACTGTTCTGGGGAGCACTGTGGGCTTGTGGGCCTCTGGGTCCACCCCATATTTAGATCCAGAGACATTCTTCCATATCCCCCAACATTTCACAGATGGGAAAAGGAAGACACATGTGGACAAGCAACACCAAAAGGTGGTCAAGATGGACAAAGTTGTTTATGAGAAAGATCACACAAGCTAGGAAGGGCACAACAGTTTGCTTTTGCTTCAGCCTCCTGGGAAGGGCCATATCCTGCCTCCTTCTTTCCTCTCCTCTCCCCTCTTTTGAGTTGATGGGGGGCAAACTGAATGGCATTCAGGAATTGAAGTGAGCTGAGAAGGGAGAAAGTGGGAGGAGGAGAGAGAAACCGGAACATTTTTAAAAGCCCCTGAAAAAAATGGTATGACAGAGGATCAATCAGGACTGTCTCTGCTAAATTGGGAGCGTATATTCTCCATTTGCTTTCATGAACTGTCCCAGCAGTGACACAGATGAAACTGATTGTCAAGAACCTCGATTCACCAAAGAGTTTTTTGAGGGGTTTTCAGGCTAAGTGGCCATGTTCTAGCAGAATTCTTCCTAACGTTTCATGAGCATCTGTGGCTGGCATCTTCAGATAATGTTTTCCTGGCAAGGACTTGGCTATATATATTATGTGATCTGGAAAGGCAGGAGTGATTTGCATGTGTATTGTTGGCTGCTAATGGCAGTCCTCAGGGTATGAAGCTCTGCACAAGAGGACTCATGTCTCCTTGATTAGTGCTCATTGTCTGCTGGGAAACCCCTGACCCTGACTCACCAAAGAGCTCTTGTAGCTCTGCATCCTCTTTCTCTGGGAGCCCAGCTCCCTCCGCTTGGCCTCTCTGTCGGCCATCAGGTGGGCAGGGGTCCTGGTGGTCTTGTACTTGGGTCTCTTCCAGCAAAAGGTGCCCCAAAGCTGTGTCCAAGGGGGCCGAGATGAAGTTCCTGAGAAAAGAGACCAGAGATTCAAAAAAGGACGCAACTTGGGTCTCCTATAAAGAATCAATGCAAACAGATAGAACTGATTATAAAATAAAGACACGAAAAGATCCTAATGATCAGGGTTATGATCTTTCATGATTCTTTTACAGACAATTAAGAAAGCTCTTCCTAATGGATAAAAACAATACGGTATTTGCAAATCAGACTCTGATCTAGAACAGGAAATAATGTGGAATAAAGATGCCTTATTAGCAAGACTTTATACACTCGGCCCCCGGGTTACGAAATTAATTCGTTCCGATGCCATTTTCGTAACCCGGAAGGCTTCGTAAGCCGAAAAAGCCATAGGCGCTAATGGGGAAAAGCCGCGATTCCGTGTGAAATAGCGCCGAAAAGCACCAAAATTTTCTTCGTAACCCGGAAATATTTTTTATTATTTTTTTTTCGTAACCCGGAAATTTCGTAACGCGGCGCATTCGTATCCCGGGGTAAGAGTGTAATTGTATTCTTAAAATCTATACAGAAGAGGAAGTTATCAAAGAAAATATGATCAGATGGTCTCAAAACTGTCAAAGAAAGTTATTACAAAAAAATTTCCATTATATTTAACACCAGACAGAATAATCAAGATGTGTAAGAATTGCAGCAATTTGTGTTGGAAATGTGAAAAGGAGCAGGGCTCAATCTATCAAATGTGGTGGACTTTGGGAAAGAGATACAACTTTGGAAGTTGATTTATTTCGAAATTAAGAAAGATGTAAATGTATCTTTTAAATTCGCGCCTGAACTTTTTTGCTTAATATAATAGAACAATCCATAGGAAAAAACCATGGTAAAATATTATTTTATATGTTGTCAGCTGCAAGAATTGTGTTTTCTCAGAGATGGAAAACTAAAGAAATGCCTTCAAAAGAAGATTGGATATTTAAGCTTCTGGACATGATGGAAATGGACAAACTCTCAAAGGAATTAGAAACAAGCGTCAAATTTATATAAAGGAGACTGGAATAATATACTGTAATTGAATATCTCCAGAAGCATGGAGGGAAAATGATACTTTAGGGATAGAAGTAATTTAAATTGAAGTATTTTAATTTGTTCAAAGAAATATAACAGCTAACAGAAGTATGTTGGGAGGTTAAAAGCCCAATGATGTTTAGTTTAATCTAATGATAGCGATTTTGTATCAACTGTTTGATAATTTAAATGAGGACTGAAATGAGGACAAAATAAATGATTTGTAAGGATAAGTATAAGCAGAACAATATATATTTGCTTTTTACTTATTAACATATAATTAAAAATGAATGTGATAGAAATAAAAGTTAGTCTGGTAGTTTGGAAGCAGTGGATGGTAAATGCGAGTAATAGGTTTGTCTTTAACACTCAGTGCTATGGAATCCTGGGATTTTACCTTTGGACACTTAGCCTTCTCTGCCAGAGAGCTCTGGTGCCACAATGAACTACAAATCCCAGGATTCCACAGGATGGAGCCAGGAGAGTTAAAGCGGTTTTGAACTGGATTATTTCTGCAGTGCAGATACAGCCTGAGTCGGTTGTAAAAGGGCAGAAGCACCCGTCTTGTTTTTTACTTTCCTAATACACTAATGGGTTTCCTTTAAAAGAAATAAGCAGTTTGCTTTTCTGTCTAATCCTTATTTTTGTTGTTCTTGTTTGTTTCTATGCTTATTTGGTAATAATATGACTTATTCTGGTCTGCCTCCTTCCTTCTTCCCTGAAAATCTCTTAATAAGGAAACTGGGGAGACTTTTAAAACCTCCGAAATGAGTTCCTTTTGGCCTTTTTGGGGGGACAAGCCTCCTCTTAGAAGCAAAGCCCAATGTTTGTGGAGAATAATACAGTAATAAGGCTTGTATTAAAACTATCCTCCCCATTTCTGATCCCCTTTAAAACCCATGTTCCCCAGAAGGAGCAGAGCTCTGTAATAAGAAAACCCTCTCAGAAAAGACACACAAAAGACACACCAAGAAATACACTGACTCCCTTTTGGCCAAAGGAGCCTGGCCTCCTTCTGGCTCTGAAGTCTCAGGGAGAGAAAGAGGAGTCTCTCAGTTCAAATGAGGAGGCCTCAGAGAAGGTTCTGGAACAATCCCCACAGTCACAAGCAGCACAAAATGGCTGCCAGAAAACAAAATGGCCACCAAAACACAAAATGGCTGCCAGAAAATAAAATGGCCACCCAAACACAAAATGGCTGCCGGAAAACAAAATGGCCACCAGACCAGAAAATGGCCGTCAGAACACAAAATGGTTGCTTGAACACAAAATGGCTGCTTTAATACAAAATGGCCACCAGAACACAAAATGGCTGCTTGAAAACAAAATGGCCACCAGAACACATAATGGATGCCTCTGCCTCAGAATGACTGGGGGGCGGGGTGGCATTAATGATTATTAAGGTCTGGCGGCAGCTCTATCCTCTCCCCCTCAGGCCTGATAATATCATGATCACCATCATCACCACTACCATTGCTACTGCGTGAGAGCCACCATTAAAAGCATTGAAATCCCCTTTGGGGAGTCCCACTCTCCCACCTTCAGAGAGAGTGGGACTTGCCTAGAAGGACTGCTGGGCCTCCTTCCTCCCAACCTTAAAGGCAGTGGCCAAAGGAAAGCAGCAGCAGCAGCAGTAGACCCAAGCCAGGCCCAGCCAGACCTCAGGGCAGCAGGGAAGCCTAGTGGTTCCAGGCCTTGTCTCTCTGCTTTCTCTCCACTCACCTCACTCCTTCCTCCCTCTCTGTCTATCTCTTTCTCTCTCTTACACTCTGCTCCTTCCTTCCTTCCTATCTGTCTCTTTCTTCCTCACTCACTCTTCTGCACGCAGAGCTAAATAGAGAAGCAGAAGCTCCTCCTCTTCTTGAGGCTGGCCAATGGGAGCAGAGCAGCTGGAAGACCCCACCCACTGCCCCAGAATCACATTTAGTTTTCCGGAGCCATTTTGTGTTCTGGCAGCCATTTTGTGTGCTGCTTGTGACTGTGGGGAATGTTCCAGAACCTTCTCTGAGGCCTCAGTTGAACTGACCATTGGCTTCTCTTTCTCTCCCTGACGCTTCAGGGGAAGGCAACCTTTTTGAGCCGGGGGCCGGGTTGCTGTCCCTCAGACAACTGGGGGGCCGAAGCCAAAAAATAAATAATTAAATAATTTTAAAAAAAATTTAAATATATACATAAACCAGGAAAAATGTAGGACAACATTTTCAAATGGAAGACACTTTAAAAAAAATGTAGGACACGCAAAAAAAAATTTGCTGATTTAAAAAAAAAAGTTAGTATAAATGCATGTTTCTGAGGCTTCTATAGACAATTGCCCCCCAAAGTCCCCACCAGCAATCGGCGGCAGGACCGGGCTAGGGCCGGTCTCAAGGCCTTGCCGGACCGCATCCGGCCCGCGGGCCGCAGGTTGCCTACCCCTGCTTTAGAGTGATAAGGAGGCCCAGCTCCTTGGGCCAAAAGGAAGGAAGTGTGTTTCTTTGTGTGTCTTTTCATATTTCAGTCCTATATATTCATATTATCAGACATAACTCCAGAGAATGTTATCCTTTTGGATGCCAGAAGGTTCCTCTCATTCTTCAGAGCAAGAAGCAACACTTCAGCTGCCTTAATCTAGAAGATAAAGCAAACAGGCTTCCAAAAGGACTGAAGCCTTGGGCAAGTCACACTCTCTCAGCCTCAGAGGATGGCCATGGGAAACCCACTCTGAAGGAACCTGTCAAGAAAACCCCTTCAGAGATTCCCATAAGGTCACCATAAGACCTGGAAACAACTGGAAGACACACACACACAAGTCACAATATTGGGAAATAGGTGCAAGTCTTGCCCTGGGCAAGTCACACTCTCTCAGCCTCAGAGCACAGTAGTGACAGGAATTGCTCAGCCAAGCGTGCCCGCAGCTTTTCACACTGCAGCAGCCATGGAGCACTTGATGGTGGAAAGGTCAACAGTGCCCTGGCCACCGGCCACTGCCTTCTTGGCGGAGGCAATGGTTGGGCAGAGGCTCAAGCCCATGGCGGCTCCCTTGATCCCAGCCATTAAGCCCCAAAGCTGACGAGAAGGTTAGGATTCCTTTCTTCCCTGGAGAAGTCACACTCTCTCAGCCTCAGAGGGGGGCAGGGACAGACCTCCTCCCCAACCTAAATCATGGAATTTAAGAATTGATCCAAGGACAGGATGGGCAGGAGACATCTGCCCCTTTTCTCAAGGGACTATTTTGGATCTAGGATCCATTTTAAGGCCACCAGGCTCAAACGTAAACACTGATCTCAGTCAGAGTCCTTGGTGAGGAGATAGGTTTGATTCTGCTATAAATCTGTAGATATAAGGATCCAATAGTACCAGCGGATCCACATATGCACACGTTCAGAACAAGACTGCACCTGTCTATTCACAAGCAAGTCTCACTGAGTTCAGGACAAGCATGTTGTTGTTGTTGTTGTTGTTGCTGTTGCAGTGTGCCTTGGCAAGATTTCTTCAGAGTGGTTTTGCCATCATATCCATCCACTGACGGCTGAGAGAGTGTGGCTTATTGTCCCAGTTCATCCAGTGGGTTTATATAGCCAAGCCTGTACTCGAACCCTGGGCTCCAGAGTCACCCAGGACATGATTTGGTTTCCTGGAAATACAGTGCTCAGAGGAAGCCTTTTGGTGCTGGACTAGGACTCTGGAGACCAGAGTTCGGATCTCGTTTGCTCAGCTTCAGAGGGTGGCAAAGGCAAAAAACCAAGGAGTCTTTAACAAAGTGATTTCCAGAACTATATCTCTCAATCCTCCCTCCTTCTAAGGATCTCTTTTTGCTGCCCTCCCTGCCAGGATCTCTCCCCAACTCTAGGATTCTGTGTATTCCTACATTGCACAAGGGGGCTGGACTGGGTATTCATGCATGGAAGAAGGAGGCTGGACTGGATGGCCCTTGGGGGATCATTTCCAATTCTAGGGCTCTCAGATTTTCTTCTCTTCCCATTTTATGGAGAGCAAATGACTTTGCTTCAAACTCAGTTGCCACTAATTAAAGCAGTGTGTCCTAACCCCATTTGGGACTTTAGGCCCCCGCCTTCCCCACTTCAGCCTCTCTAGACCAAAAGAACTCTGCAGAACTTAAAAGCCTCCATCTTATTCTAAGCTCAGAAGTGGTTAATAAAGGAGGTCCTTTGCAGTCCAGGCCTCTGGCCACCCTCTTTGGGGTCCCTTCGACTTTGCGTCCCTTTCATCTTGCATTAGGGATTCCCTAAAGGCCTCCACCTGCCAAGGACTGAGGCAGAGGCAGCCATTTTGTGTTCTGGCGGCCATTTTGTGCTGCTTGTGACTCTGAGGCCTCAGTTGAACAGAGGCTCCTCTTTCTCTCCTGAGGCTCCAGAGTCAGAAGGAGGCCAGGCTCCTTGGGCCAAAAGGGAGTCAGTGTGTTTCTTGGTGTGTCTTTTGTGTCTCTTTCCAGAGAGGGGTTTCTTATACAGAAATGGAGAGGATGGTTTTAACAGAAGCCTTGTTATTCTTCACAAACATTGGGCTTTGGCTTCTAAGAGGAGGCCTTTGGGAGGTTTTAAAAATCTCCTCCCTTTTCTTATTAAGAGATTTTCAGGCAAGAAGGAATCTGACAGAGCAGACCATCTCATATTTCCAAGAATGAAACAAACAAACATACAAACAAAAAGAACAAAAATAAGGATTCGACAGAAAAACAAACTGCTTATCTTTTAAAAAGTAGAACCATTTTTAAGGCTAAAAATCAGCCTTTGGTGCTTCTACACTTTTACAACTGACTCAGGCTGTATCTGTACTGAAGAAATAATTCAGATTGAAACTGCTTTAACTTTCCTGGCTCCAGCCAGTGGAATCCTGGGATTTGTAGTTTGTTGCAGCACTAGAGCTCTCTGGCAGAGAAGGCTAAGTGTCACAAACGAAAAAACCCAGATTCCATAGCAATGAGGGGTTGAAGCTGTGTCAAAGTGCCTTATTTCTGCAGGTCCTCCTGTTCATTCCTCCCCTCAGTCTCTCTTTCTCTCTGAAGGCCTCAAACTGCCAACTGCCAAGCGCTGAGGAAGAGGCAGCCATTTTGTGTTCCAGAAGCCATTTTGTGCTGCTTGTGAATGTGGGGAATAATGTTCCGGAACCTTCTCTGAGGCCTCAGTTGAACAGAGACCTTTCTTTCTCTCTTTAGGCTCCAGAGTCAGAAGGAGGACAGATTCGACATTAACATCTGGCCAAAATAAAATTAAGAAGACCTTCCAAGAATTCTATGCTAAACTATATCACAAACGTCTAAAGCCAAAATAGAGGAGTTTTTGGAAATTAGTCGATTTAAAGTGGGAAAGAAAGTTAAATATCTAGGAATAAATTTAACAAATAAAACTCAGATCCATTTCACAATAACTATGAGACACATGGAAGGAAATCAGAAAAGACCTAGAAAAATGGGGGGAATTATACTTATTGCTATTAGGAAAAATATCACTGATCCAAATGAGTTTCCTTCCTGAAATGCTGTTTCTGTTCCAAGCAATACCCATCATCCAGAATGAAAATACATTAAATCTATGGCAAAAGGAAATCTCAAAAAAGAGCCAGGATAGAAACGAAAGTACTTTGTGATGACAAAAGTAGAGGAGGGCTAGGTTTACCAAACTTAAAACTTCTTTATGCTGCTTGTTGTTTAGTTTGGATTAGAGAGTGAGTTATGTCAGAGAATGAACAAATGTTATGTCTGGAGGGTGAAAATTTAAGATTTGGGTGGCATGGATACCTAATTTACAGCAAAGAGAAAGTTCATAAAGAAAGCTCAAATCATTTCGTAAGAAAAGCTCTATTGAAGATCTGGGGAAAAACAAGTGTAGAATATGTCCAAAAATACCTTTATGGTGTTTGCCGCATGAGGCTCTTTTTGGGAGGAAAAGTATCCAGAAAACTAAATGGTTAAGATACAAGGATGTACTGAAAGAATCGCAAGGAAAACTAGAGATCAAAACACAAGAAGAACATAGATTGTCAATGGTATCTTTATCGTCAAATGAGGGAGAGGTTTAAAATAGATGTGAAATTAGAAGGAATACAAAAAGAAAAATGGGAATTGTAGAAGCCATGCTCCATGTTCATTCCATGCCTGATGAGAGTGTTGGGTGCAAGGCATTGGAGAAGCATCCAGCTGTGTTTCTCTAGCCAGAAGCCAAAGGAAGGCATTCTCCTCTGAGGGCCACTGGGGAGGTCAGGAGGTTTCAGCAGATGATGCGCTCATTTCACATCTAGCTCCAGGGACATAGCCAGGGTCCTCTCCAATTCCCCATCCCCTGACCCCCCCCCTCCACTCTCACAAGGCATGGAGTGTCAGGACCATGGTGAACAGGTCTGAGGGAATGACATGCATGTGGCCACTAGATGGAGCTGTTGTGGAAGTCATTGACAGCTCTAGTGGCAGTTAGATGTGTCAGCATTTAAACAGAGCATCATTGGAATGTTGATGCAACTGTCAACTGTCATTCTCAACTGTCACTGAGGAAGAGTCAGACAGTGTGTGCCTCAGAGTGGGTTGTTACTGGTGTGGATGGTGGAGGGTGTCGATGTATATAGTGTTGTATACAGTGGAACTTCTTATATGAATAAAAGCCTCATCTGAGAGAAGTTTACAGTGTCTCTTTGCTCATTGAGAAAGCGACAGGTGTTCCTTCAGCTCACAAGCTACTGACTACAGTCAAGGTGGAGAATCTGGCGCCATATATTAACGTGTTGCCTCACGTGCTCCATAACATAGCAATGTCAAAAGTGTTTTAACATGGAGTATCTGCTGTGTAGGAGAGGTGCAGTGAATCTATGCTAGGTCCAGGGGGCTTTGTTTGGTGAAGAGGGAGGAAGGGGATGTCCATCTCTGCATTGGCTCAAAGGAGGCATATGTCACCTGCGTATCTCACTAGCAGCATGCTGTTCTCTGTGTCTTTGAGTGATGCAGGGTTTCTTGACAAATCAAGCCTAACCTTAGTCTCTTTTCTCAGGAACTTCATCTCAGTCTCCATCTACACAGCTTTGGGCCATATTTTGCTGGAAGAGACAAAAGTGCAGGGTCATCAGGACACATACCCCTCCGCCCAACTAATGGACAACACAGAGGCCAAGCGGAGGGAGTTGGACTCCAAGAGAAAGAGGCTGTCAAAGTACAACAACTCTTTGGTGAGTCACCATCCTGACTATTAGTTTCATTTGTGTCACTGCTGGGCCAGCTCATGAAAGTGAGTGGAGAACATATTGGTACCATTTGGCAGCCCTCTGTCACCCCACTTTTTCAGGGGCTTTCAAAAATGTCCCAGTTTCTCTCTCCTCAGCTTTCCCCTTCTCTTCAGCTGTCTTGGGTTGCTGCAAAGTGACTTCCAAGGTGTTTGCACCCCATCAACTAAAAAATGGGGACAGGAGAGGAGATATGTAGCAAGGGGTTTCCTTGCCAGGAGGCTGAGGCAAAAGCAAACTACTGTGCCCTTCCCCGCTTGTGTGATCTTCCTCCTAAACAACTTTGGCCATCCTCACCACTTTCTGCTGCTGCTTATCCACATGTGTCTTGCTTTTCCAGTCTGTGAAATGTTGGGGATATGGGAGACCATCTCTGGATCTAAATTGGGGGTGGGCCCAGTGGCCCTCAAGTCCAGAGTGCTCCCCAGAACTGTTTTTTAAAATGACATTTGCCTCTGAAATTTGGCAAGAAATGGCTAAATGCACCATAATTCTTTTGTGGCTAAATGGACTATATGTGTTGTGATTCTCAGTATCTGAATCCATCCTGAATATCCCAGCCATGATTTAAATTAAATTTTTTATTATATTTTATATTATATTAAAAGGATTCAAGACAAAGTGATCTCAAAGGTAGTAGCTTTTTGCTTGCTAACAGAATTTAAAGTTGATTTCCTAGAATAATACTGAAGTGATGAAATAATATTTGGATGCACTATGTGCTTTCCTCCCCTTTTGTTTAGTCACTCTCTGGATGAGGGCTATTTTCTATTTCAGGTGACCTTTGCAGATGTGGCCATATATTTCTCTGAGGATGAATGGAATCTGTTGACGAAAAAACAGAAACTTTTGTACAATTATGTAATGATGGACAATTATGAGAATGTGGCTTCTGTAGGTAAGGAACCTGAATCCATTGCTCTTTCTATGAAGACTGAGGGCCCTTTCATACTATCTTATCATGTCGCTATGGTTGCACTAGAATTATAGAGTCACAGAGTTGGAATAGACCACAAGGGCCATCCAGTTCAACGCCCTTCTGCCATGCAGGAATACACATTCAAATCACGCCAAGAGATGGCCATCCAGCCTCTCTTTAAAGACCTCCAAAGAAGAGGACTCCACCAAACTCTAAGGGAGTATATTCCACTGTCAAAGAGCGCTTACTGTCACGAAGTTCCTCCTAATGTTTAGGTGGAAACTCTTTCTCTGTGGCTTGCATCCATTGTGGTGTCTCCTTTTCTCTGTAGCAGCAGAAAACAAGCATGCTCCTTGCACAAAATGACACCTTTCAAATATTTAAACATGGATATCATATCCACTCTTTATCTTCTTTTCTCCAGGCTAAACATAACCAGATCTCTAAGCTGCTCCTCATAGAGCTTGATGGTTTCCATACCCTTCATCACTTTGGTTGCCCTCCTTTGGACATACTCCAATTTGTCAACATCCTTTTTGAATTGTGGGGCCAGAACTGGACATAGGATTATGCCAAGTGAGGCCTGACAAAAGCAGAATGGAGTGGCACTATTACTTCCCTTAATCTAGAAACTATTCTTGTATTGATGCAGCCTAGAATCACATGGGCCTTTTTAGCTGCAGCATCACACTGTTGACCCATGTTCAACTTGTGGTCTACTAGGAGTCCTAGATCCCTTTCAAGCCTAGTTTAATTGTGATAGCAACATCTTGCAGAATATTTGAATCTGTAGTTCAGTGAGGCACTATTGCTCCCCAGTTTCTAAGGATTCTAATTACTCCATCCTAAACTGCCAATTCTAGGATTTTATGGAAAGGAGCCATGGACATTAATGCTTTTTTCACCCAAATGGTACTCAGCACATCTCTGAGCAAGTTTCCTACCTTTTTGGCTCCTCTTCCATCCTTTTAAGGCTCTGGAGAGTCTTCTTGGGGGAAAGCCCTCCCTTGGGCCTGCAATGGCTCAGAGAGGGCCCAACAGTGGCAAAATGGCCTCCACTTCCTCAAAGGGATGCTGTGGGATGTTGAGGGGCAAAATATTATTTCATCCCTCCCCCCCCCCCGAGATCTCATCCAAACCCCATAGTAGTCCATGCCTGTCTTATAATGTTTTAAGGCTGCTCTCTGGCGCTTGACCCTCACCAAAATTGGAGTCCAGGTCCCAGCCCCATTACTCTGCCTTTGCCAATGAGTTATTTGTATATTGATTATCCTGCCTTTCTCAACAAACAGACCTCAAAGTATCCCGTTTATGCATCACACTCTGTGGGTATGTGTCTGTGATGGAGAGACGGAGGGAAAGTTAAAAAATATAAAGACAGGGAAAAGATGCTGAAAATGAGATGCTGAAGTGGTGCAGATGGGCAAGAGGGAAGGTTGGAGGGCAGAGGGAGAAAGGGAAGGGGATCTGGCAGATGGGAGTCAGGAGGGTAAAGCAGGAGTAAAGCCAGGATTGCCTAGCTTTGTGCGGAGAGGAAAGGGCCTCTGGGAAGGGCCAGGAGAGAGGCCTTGGGGATTGGGAGACAGCCACGAACATGACAGATTTTAAGAACTGAACTGATGAGAAGCAGCTCAGGCCCTTGTTTTCAAACATATTAAGGGGTTCCATTTTGAAATTATGAGCAATGTCTATGAAGAAAGGAAAGGGCGGCAGAAAAATTCCTTTTTCTCTAATGTTTCTTTTCCTACCTGAGCTTGCTTAGCTCCATGGTTGATTCCAGAGGCTCTTTGTTACCCGAAATGCTGGAGTCTGGGGAGGACACTCCTAAGTACTGTGCTTTTAAGGGAATTTCATACTTAGCTCAAAGGAGAGACTGAGGCAACAGTGACATCGGGAGTCATCCCGTTCTGTTAGGGGGATTCCATGCATTCTCAAGCCCTATATAAATGAACAGGGCTCCGCGCAGTGGAGCAGCTGCGCCTGCCACAGCCACAGGCGTAATTAATCCTTATGGGGTAAACTGCCCCTTTTCCCAATGTGCCTTTTTGTGTATCCTGAAATCTGCATAAGGCATGCCCACCTATGAACCAGGTGCACTGTACACGCATACACACACATATAGGTGTTCACGCACACACACACACACACACACACAAGATCTAGGTAATAAATAACCTAGATGGACCTTGATTCCAATTGCTGAGGGTCCAGAATGGGGAAAGAAACCAGTAACTCCCATGACAAGTGGAGCTGGCGAGTGTAGTGAGGTGTTTCGCAGTGTAAACCAAGAAAGTGTCTGTCTGCAAGTGGACTGACGCTGAAGAACAGCCAGTTGGGCCTGATCTTTATACTGAAATTGTTGCTAGTGGGCAGAACCCAAGTTTTCTATAAGGTTTAAATCATTTTAGAATGTTTTCTGGGTGGAGAAAATATGGTCCAAAATCAAATTGAATGCAATGGGTGCTTTGTGCAAATACCTCAGACATAAGGGATTAGCACAAAGGGTCCTCACTTCTTTCTTGGCTCTGAATTCCAGTCCCATTCACAAGCCAATGTACAGCGCAATTTGAGCATGATGCTCCCAGATGCAGCTCAACAATAACATAGCACAATATGGAAACAACTTTCCAGATACAGGTTTTGGCAATGCACTGACCACATGTCACACTTAAAAATATGTCACAGACACAGTTGATTTCATCCGAATCTTTGGAGGCTCAAAATAATAAATGGAGATGCAAAATAATAAAAAGATTTCCAAGTTCTCCTCTCTGACTTCCATCATGTTCACCATCTCTTGTATACACAACTCCAATCCAATCCTATCCACAACAATCCAGATGTGTCCTGTATACTCTATTGGTTGTGATTCATCTCCTGGTGCCACACAGCATCAAGCCTCCTCTGCAGTTAGCTTGCATCATGCCATGTGCTCTGATTCAATACTCTATGGCCGTCTCACAGGATATGATGCCACTTTTCAATCAAAATATTTTTACACATGTTTAAAGGACCTCAAGGTAGTTCCCCCGCAATGTTTTCTTTTCCAGCTCCTGTGAGTAAGGATATAATCATTTCATGGATTTGGGGCATCTGCAAAAGGGTCATGCTCAGGTCACCCACCCCAACTTTATTAATTTAATATCAAATAGGGAGGCCTAAACGTAGGGCTAAATCTTGGGCTAACACTTTCCTCTCTTAACTCAGTATTGTCTGTCATTACCCTTCTTTACAGAAGAACTTGTCAGTCATGAGAGAGTCCACACACCAGAGAAGCCATACAACTGTCAAAATTGTGGGAAACATTTTGCATACAAGTCGATCCTTGTCAAGCATTGGAGAATCCACACAGGAGAGAAGCCATACAAATGCCAGCATTGTGGGAAATGTTTTTCTTTCAAGTCAAACCTATTGAAACATCAGAAAGTCCACATAGGAGAGAAAACATACAAATGCCAGCATTGTGGGAAATGTTTTTTTCAGCACTCAAACCTACTGACACACCAGAGAAGCCACACAGGAGGGAAGACATACAAATGCCAGCATTGTGGGAACTGTTTTTCTCAGCACTCAAACCTATTGACACACCAAAGAATCCACACAGGAGAGAAGCCATACAAATGCCAGCATTGTGGGAAATGT
>JACSCI010000417.1:0-36072 GCA_016801065.1 Sceloporus tristichus | reverse complement strand
TATGAGTTATCGCACAAGGATTCTGTATGGTGTGGTAGGGGAGGAGGCATCACGCCAACCATAGTCACACTGTGTTGTTGTGGTTCTTGTGTGCCATCAAATCGTCTCCAGTTTATGGTGATCTTAGCGCAAACCTATCATGGGATTTTCTTGGCAGGTTTCTTCAGAGGGTGTTTGCCATTTCATTCCTCTGAGGCTGAGAGAATGTGACTTGCCCAAGGTCACCCAGTGGGTTTCATGGCCGAGCGGGGATTCAAACCCTGTTCTCCAGAGTCATGATCCAAAATTCAAACCACTACACCATGCTGGCTCTCCTATTGAGTTATATCACGAGATTCATCAGAGCCTGGGTTTGTTTATTTATCCATTGGACAACAGCTCTCAGAAGGACAACAAGAAGGGAGCCAGTCTATCCTCCCTAAGAAGGGAATTTCAGAGACTTGGAGCAAGGCCCTCTCCTTTTTTCTGACCAGCTGTATTACTGAGGGACTGGGAGAAAAGAAAACATGAAAGCCCTGGCAGACTCAAATGGCAGTCCTTCAGATAGTTTGGCCATTCACATATCTTCCAACCAAATCTTGGAAACACTACTACAAAATCTCATGTATTGGCATTACTTTTTCTCAAAATAATTAGGTGCTCATTGCTTGATGCTCACAACTAGCAGCTAGCATTACTCACTGGTAACATGTTACTAATGCATTGTTTTAAACTGCTTTTTAGAAACTCTTTAAAAATACAAAAAGGGACCACAAACCTCACTCTAATTGTCCATTCATGTTGTTTCAAGTAAAGAACATGCATCATTCATCATCTCCCCTTCAAAGATCTCTAATATTAGCAGCTATTATATTATTCTTCAAGGTAACATTGCTTCTCATTACTCCAAACAAACATGCAACACATTAAGTGGTTACAGATAAAGTCATTACTTCTGATGCAGCTTCTGAAGCAATTGCCCCAAGCCTCTTTTTGCCCCCTCCCTATTTTTTGTTTGGCCTCTTCCTTCTGCTTCTTCTGGATGGTCTGCTTTGTTTTCTCCATGCATATTTAAACAAACCAAAGCAAAATAAATTATGCTTGGAAGACCTCTCCAAGGAGGAGGGAGACTGTGCAACTGACCCAAAGGCCTGCCGATCAATACTGTGTGCAGCCCTTTTAGCTGCAACCTAGAAGAACACATTTCCTTTGAGTTGGAATTGAGAAAGAGAACTGTACGTCTGCCTTAAACATGGAGAACATGCCTCTGGAGCAGACAGATTGCTCAAGTTATGTTTGCTTGTATACACATTTAACCTGTGGATTCTTCATCCAAGGTGGGTACTGCCATACCCTCCAACATTTCACTGATGAAAAACCAGGACACGTGGTCAAACACCATCCCTGGACTCCATTGTTCCTTTGAATTTAGCTTCAATCTCCACAATAACTGGAGAGGGATGGATTTTTCCAAGCAACTGTAGATTGATATGTGCTAGTCCTGTTTGTAATCCAAAGTATGGGAGGAATAAACAAAAAAAAAAGGCTAATTCCTAATAGAGATGGAAACTGCTATAGTTGTTTTGGACTCTCCATTAGGTTGTTGCAACATTTCTGAACACGCATACTCTGTGCTTCTGTGCTATGTAAGTGTCCCCAAGATATTTTGCTGCCAGATGCAAAGGACAATATAGCACCCTCTTTCTGTTCTACTTAATGCAAACTGACTAGACTGGTTAGTTGACACAACTGAACCTTACTTGAATGCTGGCAATGGAATGGACTCCTCCACCACATCTGAGGCAGCCGGCTAGTTAGAGGCTCACACTCCTTCCTCCAAGAGAAGGAGGCTTGGGAGGAACAACTGAAGGCTCTCTTTGCTGCTGCCGCCCTCCACATCTGCCACCAGAGGCACTCACTTCCCTCTCTGCCAAATGGTAGAGCCAGTCCTTCATATATATACAATAAATCATGCTGACCGGCATGGCCAGCCAGATAAACGCTGCTCATATTGGGATGTCACAAATTTTGCTGGTCTGTGCGATAAGAAGCGCTGTTGCCATCATGCTGCTAGGTGAAAGGCAGTAAGTAGAAATGCAAGGCGAATGCTCTCTTCTTCCCATGCACATCAATTACCTACTATAAATTCTCTGCTGGTGGAAAAGAGACAGGATCTCAAATGCACACATAGACACTTTAGCTATTAGAAAGTATAAACTTAGTTGTGATAAACAGTGACTATTTGTTGCTTAGATATATTTTGCAATACAGCTGGTGGGGCAGCATTGGAAGCTGTATCATTTTTAATCTCGGTGCTTTGGCTACTGCCAACGCCAGATACCGCATCATATTGCAATAATTCAAAGGCCTCTCTATTAGTTTCTCCCCGCTCTTAAAAGTAAATGAAGCTGTTACAACAGGACACATTAGAAGTGTTCTCTAATTGTCCTCCAGGCTGAGACCTAAACATATTTCATGAAAGAACAGAAAATGAACTGTTCTTTCACTTAACAACATTAGTCTTTCCCTTTTTAAAAAATCTATTGCTGCTCGGTACAAGATGCAGCTATTTTTCCCCCAGCAGTAAATACCCTGCTATGTTTGTTTTTCCTCATTTGAAAAGTATGAGCAGCTATTAGTCACAGCAGCTAACAAACTTCCATGCTGAAGACCTAGGCTTTGTAAAACCTGATGTTGTTGGCTATCTCTGCAATGATTGTCGTGTGTGTGTGTGTGTGTGTGTGTGTGTCCCAGAGGCTGGCACACAGCTTGACAGTAACTCATTACAAATAATGAATTACTTGTGATTAATTCATTCCCACAATAACTGAGCTATATGTACAATTATAATTGTAATTTAAAGGCAGATAACATCACTCTTTTGATGGCACAACTATAAATTTTAATTACTTTTATAGTTACAGGGAAGGCCACATTAAATTATGGAAAAAAATGTCACATGGATTCTGGCTCATACTATGCCTTGAGTGGCTACCTTGTGCAATGTTGTGTCAAGAGAAAAGTGAGGTGGATGCAAGAAGAGTTTGTTTTGTATCCCAGGCGAGCAACTTGGAGCATCTGAAATTCTACTGACTTTTTCACATGGGGAAAATTGGAAGGTTAAACTGGTCACAATGCAGGGTCATCCAGGGCATTAGGGACAATTTCGCAATTGCTTTTCAGATGATGCTGGGCACAAACCGGTCAGAATCCAGACAGAAAGTGTGATGAATTGGGGAATAAACATTTTCAAAAAAATACTGTGTTTTCATGTCCAGTTCATTCACGAATTCACTGTCTTCACGTAATTGCAGCAGTCTGAAAACCATGTCCCTGATTCTCCCTGTTCCCAGATTTCCCAGGGTTCCTTGCTGTGCCAAGGAGAGGGAGGCAGCCTTGTTCCTAAAGGGATACACACACAACACACACCCCTCTTTCCCTTGAATGGCTAGTCTCATCTTCCTGCAGCCTCTAAGCCTTAAGTCTAAGGGAACCGCAGGTGGGAGAGCAAGACAGAGGACATTTTAGAATTTCTCCTGTACAGGAGAGAGAAATGGAAGACATGTCCTGGAAAAGGAGAGCATCTGGGAGTTTCAGCGCTCAATGAAACCAGGCAGGTTTATGGACCAGACCCATCCTCTTTCTCTCTAGAGTGTGTGTGTGTGTTTGTGTGTGGTTTTATGGGATTTTGCAAAGGGAAACCTCAGCCTTCCTTCCTCTAAAACAGCTTCTGGGGCAAAGAGGATTTTCCTCCCTGGTTTCCCTTCCCTCTCTGGTGCATGTGTGTGTATGCACTTGTGGAAATGACAGTTTGGAGCATGTGCAAAAAGTGATTTCCAAGCTAGCAATGGGATTTGTCCTCATCTGTCTGAAACCCAAATTCGCTTTCAACCCACTTTCTTGCCTAAGTAATGTGCTTTTAACCCCTTGTTGCGCTCTGTATGTGATAAGCATTAGCGAGTTTGCTTGCTTTTCCAGGATGCTAACATTTTAACCATTTTCAGGATGGAAGTACATAGGTCCCTGTGTGAAAAAGTCCTAAGTAACAGAAAGTGACATTTACAGTTGGCCCTCCACATTTGTGGCTTTGACTTTTGCGGATTAGATTATTTGCCGATTAGATTAATATATTATCTGTAGGAATCTCTGGGCCTTCCAGCAAAACTCTGCAAGAAGTTGATCATAAAGAAAGATTTAGAGATTACTAGAGAAAACTAGAGAAAACACTTCTCTGTGCCTTCAGTGTGAGTCTATGGACAAACCCAGGCAGATGATGACTACAGAATTGCACTGGAGGACCTAGAGATTCCAGGAGCGTGTTGTTTGCTAAAAAAAATTACTGACGTTTCTCCTGCATCTCTGAAGATGCCAGCCGCAGATGCAGGTGAAACATTTCTTCTAGAACATGGCCACATAGCCCGAAAAAAAACCCACAAAAAACTGTGGATGCTGGCCATGAAAGCCTTCGACTTCACATTTAAAAAATTACTGTTTGGAGTTTTTCCACTTTCACAGGGTCTCTGTGCCCTAACCCCAGCAAACATGGAAGGCCCACTGTAGGAAAGAAAAGAACAACTTTTATAACATGTTATAGCATGCTTTTCAACCCTCAAAATTATAACTCAGATTACTTTTTTAAAGAAGCTTTCCAATCTCTGGGCTTGCCACTGGCACTTGCAGAATGCAGACATGAGTAGACTTTTTATCAACAGACTTGTTCTTGGGGTGCATGCAGGAGATGGCAGAAAATCCATGATTACATCTCCCCTGTGCCAGCTCTGCCATTAAACAGCAGATTTGGGGTGTCCCAAGTGGTCAGCAATTTAATTTGTTGTTATTGTATTTTTGCTGCCAGGAATAGAAGGAGGTGCTTGGAGTATATTCTGTCTCATGTGCCAAAGTATCTTGCCCTGCTGGAATTACTATGGACTTTGTCTTGGCTGAATGAGTGGGACTGGATCTGGATCATTTAATCCTTAATATTAATATTAACCTTTAATATTTCAGTGCTAAAGGCAATCTTTAAATGCTGCTTTATGAGTGAATTTGAGTTTTGTGTTCTCAGATTTTATTATATTTTATTTATTTATTTGGTGTGGGGGGCATCATGAAAGAAAAGCAAATAGGTATTTGTTTAATTTGTTGTTGGATGCCTCAGACAGGGCTAATGCATTGAGTGCTCATAGAATATGTTGCTGTAGTTTGCAGAGGTGGGATGGGGGTTGATAAAATATGGAAATTTTGTTTCTGTTGTCCCAGTCTTTTTTGTGGCACCAGTTGCAACATTTTAGCCTACTGTTAAGTGATTTCCTTTTTCAAATTCTGATGCATACCAGAACAAAAAAGTATCCCCCTTTCTCTCTTTTAGAGTTGCAGTCCTATAGTATATCACTGCAATATCACTTTTGCACTTGTTGTTCTTCTTTTGTGTCTTCAAAGTTGTGAACAACTCATGGCGACTCTATCACAGGGTTTTGTTGGCAAGATTTGTTCGGGGGGGGGGGTTGTCTTTGCCTTCCTCTGAGGCTAAAAGTGTGTGACTTGCCCAAGGTCAACTAGTGAGTTTTCATGGCTGAGTGCAGATTTGAACCCTGGTCTTCAGAGTCGTAGGAGTTTATCACACAGGAGGGAAGTACCCAAATCCCTTGAATAAATGGATTTAAACCCAGTAATATCCCAGAAGACCGGAATTATTTTCAGATGACATCACACAGCTTGGGCATTAACACAACATTAACCCGTGCAGAAAGCTGCAAAACCATGCCGCTTTTTAACTTTGTGAAAATCATAAGGTAAAAAGGGGTGAGATTTTGTGGCTTTCTGCATGGGTTAATGTCAATAATCACCCAGCATGTCTGAAAACAATTCCTCTCTAGTGGTTTATTCCCATGATTTAAACTCCGTTTATCCACAGGATTGGAGGTGCTTTGCCTCCTGTAACAGAAAATGACATTTATCCTGTGTGATAAACTCCATAGTCTAATGCTTAGTCCAATGCTTAAACCACTAGTCCTCGGTTCTTTCTTTCTTTCTTTCTTTCTTTCTTTCTTTCTCTAGTACTATAATTCTAGAGGGGTAAAATTACAACTTCAAAAGAGCAGAATTTTCCCTCCAAACCAAGAAGCCACTTCAACAAGCCTCATAGTCTGGTTTTTAAAAAAGCTTTGAAAGAACCCTAGTACAAATCCAAGAAATTGCTCATGGTTGTATTTGTACCTCCAGGGATGAGAAAAGGCCCATGTGGGATCTTCTGGCTTGTGCTCATGGCGTAGTGATTTGAGTGTTGGACCACAACTCTGGAGGCCAGGGTTCAAATCCTGGCTCTCCCATGAAACCCACTGGGTGACCTTGGGCAAGTCACATTCTCTCACAGAGAAAGGCAAAGGCAAACCCCTGCTGAACAAACCTTGCCAAGAAAACCCCATGATAAGGTTACCTTAGGATCACCATAAGTAAGAAATGACTTGAAGGCACACAACAACAAAAGCCAGAAGAATGTGGCTGGCTATTTGGGTGAATTAGTGTGTTTATGGAGAGAGGGAGAAGAAAGTATTTGCTTCTGTCTTCAGACAGCCAAATTTCATGGTCTGTTCTGCTCCAGAAGGGAAGGGAGGAGGACAGAATTTGCCTCTGATGTCAGAATACAGTATCATCCGAAATCCACCAAATAGTGATCCCTTTCTTGGGCCATCCAAAATGCACATTATGCATGTTGCAAACTTTTGAATCTCCACTGATGAAGAAGCTGGTAAAGCTTGGAAAGCTTGCAACATGTGTAATGTGCATTTTGGTCGGCCCAAAAAAGAGATCATTGGTTGGTAGATTTTGGAGGATACCGTATTTGCTATATGGCCAACAAGGCTACCCCTGGATGGGTTTTCTGGTGTCAGAAGTTAAGGAGAGAGATTCTGCTTGGCAGGAACTTGGGGAAACCTGAATGCTCTTTGCATCTTCTGTTTGGAAGTCCTTTGCTGCCGGAAAGCAGCTGAATCAGCAAGAGACCCTTTACCAAAAGGGAGGGAGAGAGAGAAAAATCATTAAGTGTGTTAAGTGAAACAATGCTGCGTTTCTCTCTCCCTCCGGTTTAGCCTTCCCTTGGCATTACTAATTTCTGGAGGGCCTTCTTATCTTTGACCTTGAGAGGCTGGTTGGGTGATCAGCCCTTCCCTATAGATCAGAGATGACCTTCAGCAGATACCATCGGACCCTGACCTGAGTGTGTGTGTATGTGTATATGTGTATGTGTGTATGCACACACCCCTGTGCGTAAAAGCCAGCCAGCAAGTGCTGGAGGGGTGTAAGTGAATTATTTACCAAAATTTGAGTTGACACCTTTTATCAAATGTGGAAAGATGAAGACAAAACAGCTGCTATTGCTGTCGTAAGCAATCTGCTGGTGATTGAATAAAAGTGTCAAGAAAATGGCTGCTTGATAGCCTTTTGTTCTCTCTCATCCAGCTTGATGTTAGTTTGAGCTGTCAGTTAGGAATCACGGGCGGCGTGATTGATCCAGACACTGGAATGACCTTCTGGGCCAGGCAGAGATAAACTGGGGAGGGAGCGCCCTCTCCTGGAGCCACCAGGCATGGCCACAAGCAAACACTCCCTGGCAGCCCCTTCCCTTTTGGCTGCTGAGAGTTGAACCAGTTTCCAAAGGCACATGGTCTTCTTTTAGGATCAGGGCCTCTCCTGTTTCCAGCAGAGAGACCAGATGACATCAGGCCAAGGGAGGATGAGGCACCACAAAAGGGAGGGCATTCTAGAACAATAAATCAAATCAAAACAAGTAAAAGTTTTAAAAAGCACTTCTATAAATGTAAATTTATGCTTCTTATGTGCAAAATAGAGGACATTTTGAAATTTCTCCTGGACAGAAGGTTGAAATATAGGACATTGCCTGGAAAAGGAGGAACTCTGGTCGCCCTGGTTTCTAGGCTGTATTCCTCCACAGAGTTCTAATAATAATAATAATAATAATAGTAGTAGTAGTAGTAGTAGTTGTTGTTCCCTGCCTCCATCCATGGGGAGAGGCAGGTAAGAAATAATAATAACAATTATTATTATTATTATTATTATTATTATTATTATTATTATTATTTCTTACCTGCCTCTCCCCATGGATGAAGGCAGGGAACAACAACAATTAACAGATAAACACCATCAATTAAAACACACATCAGGCTTTTTTTTAAAATATATATATTAAAACAACCCACTTTTAAAATCCATCAGTTAAAATTCACAATTTAAAAATCATCTGGATAAGTTAGTTGTGGCTGGCCTCTTCAGAGATTTCAGATGCTGGCGAAACATCAGGAATAAATTCTTCTAGAGCATGGTCACATAGCCCAAAAAACCCACAACAAACTATGATAAGCCTGAATAAGGCATGAATACATTGGTTTCTCATCCAAGCTGAGCCTGTCTGTGCTTTACCTATCCACTACTTCTACTGTTGTTGTTGTTGTTGTTGTTGTTGTTTTATTTATTTATGTCCCACCTTCCTCCCAATATAGAGACTCAAGGCAGTGCACAGCAAATTTAAAACAATGCCATTCAAAATAGCACAAAAACATTAAATGTATAAATATGAAATTAAAAAACAATTAAGAAGTTTTAAAAATTAAATCAATTATGCGTTAAAATTTTAAATGTATTAAAAACTCTAAACAAACCTTAAAATTTAAATTACACAGCCTTTAAAGTAAACTTTTGCCAGTGTGGAAAAGCCTGATGGCACAAGAAAGTTTTTATCTCTGGCCAAAAGGAGATCAGGGATGGGGTCTTTCTAAAGAGGGAGTCCCAGAGGCTCGGGCCAGCCACCAAGAAAGCCCTCTCTCTTGTTCCCACTAAATGAGCCTGAAAGGGTGGTGGGACAGAGAGAAGGGTCTCTCCAGATGACCACAACACTCTAATGGGCTCATAAAGGGAAATAAAGTTCTTGAAATAGCCTGGACTCAAGACTTATATGGCTTTATAGGTCAAAACCAGCACTTTGAAATGTGCCTGGAAACAGACTGGCAAATAGAGCAAGTGTTGCAATAAGGGTGTTGTATGCTCCCTGTAGCCAACTCCAGTGGACCAACTGAAGTTTCTGAGCACTTTTCAAAGGCAGCCCCACATAGAGTGCATTGCAGTAATCCAAACTGGATGTAACCAAGGCATGTATTATCATGACCAGATCTGACCTCTTCAGGAACAGACCAATTTATTAGCCAACTTGTTGTTGTTAGATGCATGTCAACCCCAACTCATGGTGACCCTGTGGATGAGACATTTCCCCTTGTCCCCCACTGCTCTGTTTAGAACAGGTTCTGTAATTTCAGATCCGTGACTTCCCTGATTGAGTCTATTCATCTGTTGTATGGTTTTCCACTTTTTCTATTGCCCTCCACCTTTCCTAGCACCATTGTGTTTTCTAATGTCTTGCCTTTTCATGATATGGCCAAAGTTTGACAGCCTCAATATGATCATCTCAGATTCCTGGCTGTCCATGGCATCCTCAGCACCTTTCTCCAGTACCGCATCTCAAATGAGTTGATTTTCTCCTAATCTGCTTTCTTCACTGTCCAGCTGATCCTATAAGGGTGACTAATTTGAGACAGATACTATAGATGGAGACACAGATTGGTCTGGTTATGATTGGCTACTACTGTACTTTGTTGTTTCCTCTTGGATGTCTGACTTGTGTGTGTGTGTTATTCAGCCTCAAAACTTGCCTGATGCCTTCTAATGGGGTGGCAGGTATCCCATCCCCATTACGGAAAAAAGATTAAATAGGAAGTCTAATCAGATTTTGTATATAAAATGAGGGAAAGGCTTAGATAGGTCTAACAGGGATCCATTCCCATGTCCGTAGCTGCACAGACAGGCAGACATTTTAAGGGGAAGGAGAAGTAAGAAGTGGTAATACCTCACAATGAATATGTAACTGTTATTATCTTGGGGAAGAAGCAGCAAAGGAACTTTATGTTGGATCCATAACTAGTACAGAGGCCTTTTTTATTCTTTATAGTAATAATCACTAATGATAGGGCTCTAGACCTACTGTTCCATATAGGCTGAAACGTAAGTGGTGATTTCTCCTCCCATCCGTCTACATGCATTTTCCAAATTATGTTATGGCGCTTAGTTTAGAACTTTTTCTTTCCACTTCAGCAGGATTTGGCAAGTCCTGGTGAAAGATTTCATAGAATAAACTTTAATTTCATGGAGCAAGATTGTAATCCTAGTTTTACCTTCACGGTCCTAAGGCTTAGAGACAGCAACTTGCTGAAAGTAGAAGAGTTGAAAATTGCATAACAGTATTGGAAGAGATGAAAACTGAACCCACAACGTCCCAGCTTGCTATTCTCATTCTTAGCTACTAAAGAGGGATTAGAAATACAGTATTACACCCAGTCATAAAATTCAACACTGTGTTTACATTGCTGGTAATGTCATTGGTCTTCCCCTGCCCTCACAGTGCTTTATTAGACTAGTTCATTTTAATATGGTCACACAGGCTTGAAAACTAAGCCTAAGAAGAATGATTGATTTTGAAGCACTTGACATGGTTATTACAAAGAGAGCATGGAGCCCTGTTTTCCCTTAACCCTCATCCTCTCATTCCACAAAGGTCATTAGATATATTCACCAAAAATGTCTAACTTCCTTGGGGAAATGGTTCCATGTACACATCTATCCCCAAGTTTATCCCTGTATGTTGTAGAATATTAAAAGTATTCTGCCAACTTTAATCTTTAAATACCTTTCGTGTTTAAGCTTTAATCAAACTTTAACTTGACAAACCAAAGTCAAGCATTCCTAAATGCTAGTAGTTTGAATAGGGGAGATATAGGAGATAGTTTAAAATGGAATAAGACTGCTTTCTCTAGTCTGGTGCCCTTCAGATATTCCCACCAATTCCCATCACCAACTGTTTTTACGGTAAATGAAAAACCACCATGTACACACACACTGAAGGACACCAAGTAGAGGAAGAAGTTTATTTCTGAATAAACATGCAGGTTTGAAATGCAGTTCTATCACTGAAATCAGTAGGACTTAAAAGGTTTTGGCTGTGTTGAGGTCAAGTTCTAATGAAATGAAAGTGATCCAAAGTAAATAGCAAAGATGAACCAACAAGCTTTTGCAGACCACAGCTCTGAATCTTGTCCCACAGAAGTGCAGAAAATGGAAGCCAGACTAGTAACTTTATTGGACTGCCCAGGGATAGAATGCACTCCTTGAAGAGTGCCTGGTTGCAAAAGAATTCTTAAGCACAAGTCAAAAACATTTTAGCCATTTAGACAACATAAACACCAGTCCATTGGCTATGTCTGATGATTTTTACATTCGATTTTATTCTTAGTGTGATTTAATTTGTTACATTTTTTTAAAAAAATCTGGGTTTGTTTTCAAATATCCTGAAATCTGTTTTAATTATGGTGTTAGAACTATATTTTTTTCCTAAATCAGAATAAGGAAAATCTGTCCATCTGTTTTGCTGAATCAGGAACAAAAGGCCATCTTTAGTCTGTCCAGATGGTTTGGACTTTAGATTCCACAAATCCCAGGCAATAGAGCCAATGGTATGGGATTCTGGAAGTTGGACAGTCGGCCCTCGCTTTAGGCGGGGGATCCGTTCCGGACTCACCCACCCCACATAAAGCAAAAAGCATGTATGCTCAGGTCCCATTGGATAGAATGGGGCTTGGGCTCGCTGCTTGGCACATGTGTTTGCTGTGGGTGCGCACGCCATTGTTTCTATTGTCAGGCAGCTTCAGTGTAAACTGAAATCCATCTACAATCGGCCCTTGGTATACATGGAGGATCCGTTCCAGATGCCCCCCCCCATGTATACCAAAATCCACATATGCTCAAGTCCCATTCTCCCCAATGGCAACTGCCTGTAGGCGCACCGCCATTGGGGACAACTTCTGGGTTTGCCATCCGCGGATGCTCAAATCCGTGCATGGCAAATCAGCGTATAAGGAGGACTGACTGTATAATGAGCCCACATATGCGTGGGCTCACTGTACAACAAAACAACTGGAAGTTTATAAGTTCCCTACCTTTGTTTTACATTGACCAAAAAAAAGTCTTGCATTCTTATAGGCGGGTTACAGACGGGCAAAAAGGGATGTACTCATGACGTCATGAAGGTAGAGCCTTCAGACGGGCTTTACCTGAATGCCGTCATGAACACGCCCCCCGCACGCCCCAAGCGGGAAGAAGCGGCATTAAAAAGGTGCTGCTTTTTTCCGCTTCTTTTTGATTTGCGGCGTACCTGCGCAGCTCCGTCTGTAAGCCCCTGCACCGATACGTCAGAATTGCTACGCCGCAAATATAAGTTGCCGGTTTAAAAGCTCCGTGTCAGCTGCGTCGCATAATGGGTCGGGTTCCCGGGACATGCGTGGTTTGCAGTCAAGCTTTAATTGCAACGTCCGCTGCCATGGAGCTGTGGAAGCTGAGGCACAGCTGCGGCGCATTTTAAGCCTCGTAACCCTAACCCTAGAGCCACTTGTGCGCATGCGTTGCTAGAACCGCGGGAAGTTGTAACTTTTGCCGGCGGATGTTTTGGTTGTAGAAAGTGAAAAGGGAACGTTTGGGATTTAAAGTGACCCCCTACACACATTCCTGCGCCATTCTCACCTGGGAACGGGCACAGTTCGGCTGCTCCTGGCACAGCTGTGTGGCGGCTCCCCTTTGCCACCAGGCAGGATGGCACAGCCATCCACCAGCACCCCGAAAAAAGGCAGGGGGACGTCTTGGTCTCATACTGAGACGGCTGACCTGATAGCTATATGGTCCCAGCCAAACATTTTGCAGAAACTGGAGCAGTCCTACCTGAATGCTGACACATATCGAGAAGGGGAAGAAGCCATGAGAGCTGCTGCACCGGTACACCAGAATTGCTACGCCGCTACTTTAAGTTGCCCATTTAAAAGCTCCGTCGCATAGTGAGTTGGGGTCTTGAAACATGCGCAGTTTGCAGTCAGGCTTTAATTGCAACGTCCGCTGCCATGCAGCTGTGGAAGCTGAGGCACAGCTGCGACGCATTTTAAGCCTCGTAACCCTAACCCTAACCCTAGAGCAACATGTACGCATGCGCTGCTTGGAAAGTTTGGACTTTAAAGTGCACCCCTACACACATTCCTGTGCCATTTTCACCTAACAATAAAAAACGCTAAAACTGTAAATATTGACATATGTACAAGGGAGGTGAGGGGAGATGGCAGGGGGACAGCGGTGGCAGCGGAGACAGCTGTGGCTGCGCATTGCAGATTCAGCAGGAGCGCGGGGACCAAAGGAGAGGAGGCATCTATGATGCTGCTGACACTGGCAAAGTGCAAGCGGACAAGGATGCCAACACCAGCTGATCACCAGCTGGCAGGAGACCACCATTGTTTTAAAGGGGCTTGGGCACTTTAAATGTGCCCATAGGCTTTCTGCCGCCGCTGCTTAGCCCTGCGCAGCTGCGCATTCGCCAGCCGGCAAAGGAAAAAAAAAAGAGACCCCGGAGCTTGAATGTGCCCAAGACCTTTTGATGCCCTCTAAACTTGCCCCCAAAGGCAAAGGGCAACTACAGGGGGCCTGGGCCTGGGATCAAGGGGCAGGGAGCACTGACAAGGCACTAGGTCCCATGATGTCCCATAAAGACATCATTTCGCCTCCCAGGACATGTGTTCCCTCCCAGCCCTATCTACTCTATTCTACCCTTCCTGTTCTCTCCTCCCACCATGCCTGGCTCACTGGTCCCCAAACCAGCAATGTCCAAACTCTGTCCTTCCAGGCGTTTGGACTTCATCTCCCAGAATCCCCAGCCACCTTGCCCTGTGGTCTAGGATTCTAGGAGATGAAGTCCAAACACCTGGAAGGACAGAGTTTGGACATTGCTACCTCACACCACTCCTGCCTAGCTTTAAAGTCACAGGGAAAAAGTTTAAAGGGGCTTGGGTGCTTTAAATGCGCAGACAGGCTTTCTGCCGCCGCTGCTTAGCGCTGCAGCTGCGAAGCTGCGCACTTCTCATGCGGCAAAAGGGAAAAAAAAGCCGCGGTTTGGGCCGCCCATGCGGAAGCTGCCTCTCTTTTTGCAGCGTCCTCCGAGGCGGCGGTTTGGAAACTCCGGGTCCAAAACGGACCCAGGTGAGGCGTCTTCACTGCCCCCCGTGTGGAAGCTCCAACACCTGAAGCACGCCCCCGGGGCGGGCCGTCTGGAGGCTCCGCATTCAGCTAAATACACCTCCAAGACGTCCTCCCCTGCCCGTCTGTAACCCGCCAGAGTGATACTGAATGTGATGTCAGGGATGATGGGAGTTGTGGCTCTTCACCTGGCCTGGAACTCACCACCTGGTTGTGCACCACGCTGACCAGTTTTGGCCAGTTGTTGTATCTTTGCAAGAGTTGCAGAGATCTGGCTGAAGACCCTGACAAACTCTCCAAGCCTTCACACTCTTGCTTCCACAGAAGTCTTCACCCTTCTTCACCAGGGTCCTGCTGGTTCTTGTAGCTTCACTCAAGACACCAGACAACTCAGTAGTCTTATATAAAAGATCTACTTTATTCTACTATATACACAGCTCCAAACAATACTCAACTCCTCACTCTCCAATCCAATACTATCCACACAACAATCCACTACTACCCACAAAATGCATTGGGATACATTGTCCTTATTATAGCCAAATCATGGCACCACCTACCGTGGTCTGTTTCCACCCAGTAGGCGTGTACATCATTCCCATTGGTTCTCCTTGTTCATCCCACAATTAATGATTTCATCATCTCAGCCTTGACCACTTAACAATTGTCAGGTGTGTCCAATTATTCACTATGCACTTCTTGTCCTTGGCACTCTGGACCTGTTAATTGTATTACTATTCACACCTGTGTGGTTCTTAATTGGCTTCTGCTGAGTCACTCTGACTTTCACATACATCTTTTATTTCATTACTGTATGTCCCATGTTGCTTTTTCCTTAACATGGGAGTGCTGATGATCTGGAGTGAGCATTTGCATTAGTGAACTGTGAGTCATAGAACAATAACATGAGCTTTAGAGAAGCATCAGCTTTTCTTTTCCCTTAGAAAAAGGTAGAAATTTCTACCTACTAGGGTGCTAAGCCCTGAATCGGAGCCGGGGCCACCAAGCTTTGACTTCCAATTCTCTGGTGACCTCACTGGAAGCCTAACCAACCTCCTCCATTATGGTGATCTCTAGATGTAGGCTAGGGAAGGGCAGAGGGCTGCTGCCAGTCTGCATTTCCAGAATTAAAAAAGGTGCGATGTGATATGATGCAATGAGGCATGATAACATTTGGTATTTTCCTACCTATTGCAATCAGTGACCAGTGAACTGCAACAGGCCCAGAAATATACAGATCAACATTGTACTGTGCCTTTGTTTTACTGGATGGTAGCATGGATTGGTATGGATGAGATATTGGTTGGCACTGCAGCAGCCCTTTTTCTACCCTGTTACATTTAGGTAGGATCTGGGTAAAGTGATTGACATATTTCAATTCAAAAAGTAAACAAACCATAGAATACGTTCCTTTTGGGTCTTGATAGAGTCAACTCCCATAACTCTGAATGATGCTGCTCATTCCTGGGTAAAGCCAAAGAGAAGGAAGCAGCAAATTCTCTATGATTCCTCCTGAATCCCCACTTGTTCTCATACCTGGGGACCACAGCAGATGCTATCACTTAGAAAAGATGTGTTTTGGATGGTAACTCCCAGAATTTCCCACCTAGCATCTGGGATTCTGGAAGCTGTAATCTCAAAAAGTAAAGTTTCAAGGATATGGATAGGACAGAAAGGAATGAATGAATGAAGCTTCAGGAAAGCCTTTTATTTCATCTAGATATGTTAAAGGTTCTGTGATGCATAAAATTAGGAATGGGGAAAAAATTTGTTTGTATTTTTCAGTCCCTCTTCACATTGTAATTTTCATCTTAAAGTTACTTCCTACTCAGATACAAATCAGTAAATTCAAGGATGGTGAATTCTTTAAAAAAAAAGAACTGAAATAAAAAATTCCCCCATATTCACTGGCCAGGTTGGTAAACAAAAATGTCTTCGGCTTCTGGCTAACAAAAGAAATAAGAAATAAAGACAAAATTTTTTTTAAAAAACAAGTGGAGGAGAAAGGAACATTTGGGGGGATTCTTGGGACATAAGTAACTCCATTTTACCCTTGGCTTAGTACTAAACCTCTCATATCCCTACCACAACATCCATATGCTTTTGTGTTAAACAACAAAATGCTTCTCCTGGTTTCTGTTGCCCTAAGATCAAAACAGCACAGCCAGTATGAGATATAGAGTTTTGCACATAGCAATATATAATCCATTTGTTAAAAATAAAATTATATGTATACACACAAACACACTATCCTAATGAAACAGCTAATTCATTTTTTGCCTGCTTTCTTCTTTTCCTGGAGACATGGAGCAAACTTTATCCCTGAGAATAATGATTTCAGGGGATTAAAGAGTCTCCCCACCTTTCTCCAAGCCTAGTATTTCATGCAGTTTCCATTCTTCATATGCAGAGCTACTTTTTCTGTCTTAAATCTCATGTAACGTCTGCACCACAATTTCTTCATAAAAGGTCTGCGGGAATGTTGAATAATATGTAAATTTTATGTTGTAATGAATTGGGTCCTAAGATCTTTAAAGGTCAGACACCTGATATAATACATCATGTTCTTTAATATCAAACTACAAAATAACTGTAATAAATTTTGTGCCTGCCGCCACCACACATCCTCACACACTGTTACCCACAAGGAAGCACCAGAGGGAATATCTCATTTGTCAAAACATGCAGAGGAAACTGGCATATGTACAAGAAACTTTGGAGGTATGGCTAAGGTTAAGGCTGGCCCAGTTAATGCATAATGGCTGTGAATAATCTGTAAATATTATGAGGTTGGCCTTCGAGAGAGGCATGGCACCAAGGTGCAGCTAAGCTACCTGTCAATTGCCACAGAGCTGTAATTCTGCAAGTAGCAAATACAAAGTGTGTTTCTCCTACATGAAGAATGATGAGGAAAGGTGAGAGAAAGAGAGGTAGGCAGGGTCAGAAGTAGTGGTTGGGGATTTAGAAAAGGAGTGAAAAAGAGTGATGATGCCCATGAGGCAATTTGCTAGGCAAAATCACTACTACAATGTGGTGATTACAGAATCATAGAATGATAAAGCTGCAAAGAATCTAGTCCAACCCTCTGCCAAAACTTAAAGAACTCCTGAGAGGTGACTACCCAACCTACGTTCAAACATCTCCACTAAAACCCTCCATTTTCTAAGGTGATGAGGGTTACATCCCTCTCCATATCAAGAGCCAGATCCTGATGTGGGCAGTATGGAGGGGCAGGGGGAGACGTACATTCTATTAACATTTGATTCATCACTTGTTTTAATTTAGTGTGCGTACAGTGGAGCCTTGTTATACGCTGGGGTTTGGTTCCAAGAGCCCCTGTGTATAACAAAATCTGTATATGCTCAAGTCTCATTAAATATAATGACATAGCAAAATGGTGTCCCTTATAAACAATGGAAAATCAAGGTTTGACATTTGAAATTTATACTTCTTTTGAACATTTTCAAACTGTGTGTGCTTGAATCCATGTATAAAAAATCCGTGTATAAGAAGGGCTGACTGCATTTTAATAGGGATTTATCAAATGCGTACTTTCTAAGGCCCTGTCTGAATGTACCAAACAAAATGGCCTTCTCCTGTTTACTTGGCAGGGGGTCTGGATGATGCAGGACCAACCCTTGAGTCAGGTGTAAACAGTCCAGATCATGTCTGACCTGTTCAGCACCAAACCCAGGGTATATCCCTCTAAAAATGGAGTAAAACAAATTTACTACTGATGGCCCTCTATTTTTGTAGGGGATCTGTCCCGACGCATACACCTCCACAAAAATGGAGACTCGTATGTATTTAAGCTCCATAGCCTTGAATGGGGCACAGGCATGCAAGCGTTCATAGGGTGCGCCCCTCAGGGGCATGCCCCATTAAAAATAACAGAGGTTGTTCCTCCGTGAGTATGCAAGACCACAGAGCTCAAGTCCATGAGAAAGGAGGGGCGACTGTATTTGACCTTATCTCCCTGGAAGATATGGAGCCTGGGCATAGAAATAGCTGCTCAGTATAATAACGGAGAGCTCCAAGTAACAGGGGGAGGTCAAAGCAGCCCTGGGGCCAGGATACTCTGGGCTGCTCCTGGAATATCCTGGCCCATGCAGACACCATCTAAATCACTAGGCAGATTACAAATGTTATGCTTCAATGGTCATACTTCCCCCAGTGTTTACATTATAGTGCTTTAATTTTTTTCAAAAATGCATATATTCATGAAAATAAATGAATGAAAATGTATTAGAAAATTGTTTGCAAAAATGGTGTATGTTTGAGGAAATGGGTAAAAAATGCATACAAATGTCTGTGCATATATTTTCAAAAATTGCAAACTGATGCACAAAGGCGATGAAACAAATTTAAGATCAGAAAAATGAAAAGTAGAATGAAACTGAAAGTGACAGATTTGTCCATTCCTAGCCATAGGTAGGAGGGGGGCATTCTCTCTACCTATATGTCACGTAGTGGTGGTGCTGTGTGCCTTCAAGTGGTTTCCACATTATGGCCTTGAAATAAATTAGGTCTCTCCAGACAAGCAAGTGTCCTCTGACAGGTCTTCAAGCAGTGGACTGTTCTTAGTAAAGTAGGCCATGTAGCCATGCTAACATTCCCATGGGTCCTTCTTTTTCACTGGGCTGTAAGAGCTAGGGAGAGATCTGACTTTGATGACATCAGTTTTGGGGGCATGAGAGTAAAAATGTATTCCTATTTTCATCTAATAAAATTGTAGAGCGTATCCATGCATTTGTCATATGACACAATGGCCAACACAATAGCATATGTTTGACTCTTAATGGGAACCAAATCTATATACAGTAATGTGTTTGTTTTTGAGTATATTAGGAGAGGATCAGAAACCTTCCTTCTGTCTGAAATAGGAATGGCAGTGGGCCAAAAGTGGCTCACAATGGTACTTGTCAGCAATTGCTGCCCTCTCCCAAAATTTGATTCTGCTTTAAAGCTGGGTGCACTCTCCATCCACCCCTACTTTTAAAAAATGCAGCTTCATTTGCTGCTACCATGATGGCATTTGGTGCCACAGTAGTGGTGGCCCTCCCTTTCTGGATTAGGGAGAGTCCAGTATAGCCCACCTCTATGGAAAGATTACCCACTCTTGGTCTAAATGGATAACCATTTAGGTACCATGCAAATGGCAGAAAATTAATTAGTTTAACACTGCTAGAGCATTTGCTATAGATATGGATATGGTTGACATTATTTTTATACTTCTCCCTTTGAAACCAGCAATGCTACAAATCTGCATTAAAGGAAAGATGAGCTCCCTATTAGTGCAAAACAGGTGTCTAATATAAGGTTTGTACTGGAAGGTGATCATTTAGTTTTGCTATTTCATAAAGACGTCATAATTTATAAATGTTAACGACACAGGGGAGTATCAGGGTTTGCTCCTGAGAAAAATTAGACTTTACACCTGACTGTATATTTGCTGGACATAGTTAGCTTCTAGTTTTATTAGCGCACATATTTAATTAGTTTTTAAAAGTGATTTAACTCCTTTTGTTACAAACATTTACAGAGAAAAATCTGGATTTCTAGTGAACTGATACCAAACGTATTCCCTAGTTATTACCATTAATATAATCCAAAGAAGCAGACTCTTAAAGAAATATGTTGTAATTAAAGAATTGAGTAAATTTGGACAATCCTTTGTGAAAATTGGTACCAATTGAGTACCCATTACATATTCTAATATAATTAATTATTATATTTACTCACCCCCCCTTTTTTCCCCTTTTCTTTTTCATTTGGCTTGTTAAGGCCAACTGAGAATTTTTTTAACAAAAGTTCTAGTTTATAGCAATTTTCAACCATGCAACTATTAGGACAGTTAATAATCAGTTTTGAGTTGTACACTTCTAAATCCTTAAAAGAACAGCCATAGGTAAAATACCCTTGATTAAGCCCTAAATTAGAATACATTTTGAAAAGAATAGCATTTTTGGCATTTTTTTAAAAAATTAATATTTATATTAAAGACATATACATTTACATTTGCATTACACTTAAACACATTTTAGCACTTTCAGAAGTGTCCCAGTGACGTTCTTTTAGAGTAAATGCCTGGAAAGCCATTGCCTTTTGATTACACTGCACAAGCCAGTTGAGTAAAACTATATGGATTTTAATTCAGTTTTAGGCTAATTACATGTCAGTGAAGTTCTAACAGTGTACAGAATTCAGAGCTAGACCTTAGATTGCCTTAGAATCTAAGGCTTAGATTATAGGACTGATGCAGTTGATCCTTACCTGGAGGCAAGTTCCACTAAACTCAATGGGATTTACTTCTGGATAGATATGCATAGGATTAGCTTGCCATAAAGCTGTGTTCCATCAGTATGTGGGAATGAGAGACCAAGGTCAAAGTGGACTCAGTATTGTTAGATACAGTTTTAATAAATTAGGCATTTCCTTATCGAGCATAAAAAAAAATGCTCAGTTCACAAAGAGAACTTTGTTCTCACTTCTATGCCTCAGCTTGCAAAGTGTCTGAACGATATGGAGCATCATTCTCTCCAAGGTAATTTGAAATTTAAATATCTTTAAATGCTATACACTTTTAAATACTATCTTCTCTCCAATAACTGGTCAAAGGAAACAGTGACAAAATATGTGAGCTTGATGGTGAATTTCTGTAGGCTTCAGTTGGCGCATGGGCCAAGAGGTCTCCTCCCTTGCCTTACATCCAAGAAGGATGTCTACATATAGATAAGCTCTGGCAAATGGTAATGGTGTTATATTCTGAATACAATGCAGAGGCATGGCAAAATGCAATATGGCAGCATTCTTTCGCAGTGGTGCTACCTATGGGCTTTAAAAAAAAACTGGAAGCTTTAAATATATGCTGGAAACCATATGTGGTCAGGAGAATTTCTTTGGGTATATTACCAGCCTCACTGTGGATAGCTAAACAGTGGAACGCAAATGGTGAAGGTCAGGAGTTGGAACAGATGGACCGTAAACAAGAGCAAACCTCACTTAATGGGAGCGACTGTTCTAATATACTCTTTTAGCACTGTAGAAAATCTCTATATGGCAAATGCTTTCACTCCTACGTTGCTCCAATGTGTAATGCATATATACTCCTAAAATATTTTTGCAACATTTAGAATTAATTTCATTTATAGGTTTATCAGTTCCTTGTTATGGTCCAGAACTTGTATTAAATTCTGTGATCCATAAAACTTTTTTTTCCTTTTTGAATGACACATAGTTTAGTTTTTCATTTAGAGGCTATTAAAGTGTTCACAAAAGTTATGTTGGGGGGAAAAATGATTGAAGGCGCTAAAACACTGTACAGAATATAAAACCCTTTCATAGGCTTTTTATGACACATGAAACACAAGTCTTAAAGGTTTAATGTTACTGACTTTTATACCGGGCTTTTTAATTCTTGATTCCAGTTATGGTTCTGCAAATGAACTGTGACATTAAAAAAGAACCAGGCTGGAACTGCCAGCTTCACTTCTTGATGGGCCTGAACTGGTTATAAAGGATTCACACAATCTGCCCTGGCCTCTCCATTGACATGATGTGCCCTAGATCTTGGTTTGGCTCTCTTAAATAGGTTGATACCTTAGAATGGCCGCACATGCACAAAACTTTGCATTTAGTGCATTTAGTAAAATATTAGAATACTTGTGTACATCTTCATTTGGCTTTATGGCATTTTTGATTATCAATAAAGGAGATAAGAGAAGCAGGATCAAAGCATCCCAATCATGGGAGAAAGGTGGAAATGTACTAAAGAAGTAAAGAAATCCAAAACTGAATAGAAGGAAAAGATATCCTTCTGGACCACACCCTACATACCTCCATCTCTTAGTGACAAAGTGGTTTAATAGATTATAAGCCATAAGGGACGGGATCATTAAAACCTAGAAAAACTGCTGTGAGCTGCTGCAAAGACATGGGACAGAATAGTATATCAATAAAACAAATGATATATAATTTAAAACTTGCTGAATGTTGGGGATTCAGGTGTATTACCGGAACAATATTGCATCTGGTAACATGACAACAATGTACCTGACAGAATTTGACCTGTATTCTTTTTTTTTTCCCTATACAAACCCATACTGAAAGAAAACAGTTGAGATTCATTTTCAGGTTATCAAGCAGAGAGCATAAGGAATGGCCTCCATATCAGAGAGGCTTGATGGGCAAGGAATAAGCATTTTAGCTGACATTGTGTCATGACTGAGCTGCCCATAAGCTCCATTTTGTGACTTCTCTGAGCAACTCAAATCAAAGTCCTTGTAGCCTTCTAAAAACTATCGTGAAGGAGGTTGTCACAAAAGGTGAAGATGTGATAGCTCCCTCTCCTCCCACTATAATCCAAAGTATTGCTATCCACCGTCATTAACTAACGGCATGAGTTCACAAGCCATTAACCTCATCATTTTTAATATGGGGATAATACTTTTCTACTTAATGCAAGGGTGACTGAGATAGTATATGAAGTGCCAGACCAGGCTGGGGACCTTTGGCCTTTCAGATATTTTTGACTATCTCTTCCGCAGTATCTTACTATCCTGCAGTGGGAGCTTCTAGGGAATGAAGTCAAAAACTGGAAGGTGAACAAATACTAATTACAGTTACCGTTACTATTGCTTGTATATAGCCTATCCATAGGGAAGTGGGTTGTGTCGCAAGGAGAACTTGTATTCTGAAAGGGTTCCTGTGGGAAATTGAGTCCATTGCATCTCTGTGCTTTTTTGGATAGAGAGACAAGTGCATTGCAACTGCAACTGCAAGTGCTTTGCAGCGCTGGCCACTTCCCAAAGGAGGAAGAAGGCAGTGGTACAAAGCTAGCTTCTTAAGCCCTAAGAACTCTCCAGAGGGCTGGCTTGAAGCAGCTGGCATTATTTTCCTCTCCCTTCCCTACATGGGTAAAGAAGTGGAAAAATTGAACAATCTCAGCCGGGTCTGAAAACCATGCACTATGAGGAGAAACTTGGGGAGTTGGGTATGTTTAGCCTGGAGAAGAGAAAGTTAAGAGGTGATTTGATAGCCCTATTTAAATATTTGAAGGGGTGTCATATTGAGGATGGAGCGAGCTTGTCTTCTCTGTTCCAGGGAATAGGATCCAGAACAATGGATTCACACTGTAGGAAAAGAGATTCCACCTCAACATTAGGGAGAACTCCCTGACAGTAAGAGCTGTTTGACAATGGAACATACTTCCCCGGTGTATTCTTTGGAGGTTTTTAAACAGAGGCTGGATGGCCATCTCTCAGGAGTGCTTTGATTGTGAGTTCCTGCATGGCAGGGGGGTTGAACTGGATGGCTCTTGGGGTCTCTTCCAACTCTGTGATTCTATGATCCTTAGCACTGTCTTAGGCGGGGTACATACCTCCGCTTTGCGGCGGTCTGCCGCCGCCGCCGGTAGGTCCGTGGGGGAGCCGGAGCCTTCAGACGGCGCGACTCCTGCGCGGACCGAAAAAGAAGCTCCAAAATGGAGCTTCTTTTTAAGTCGCGTTTGCGACGTAGCGAGGCGTCCGATACAACGCCCGCGACGCGTACGGACGCTCAGCGTCCGATACGTAAAGATGGCAGCGCCCGTATGAACAGGGCGCCGCCATCTTGTACGTATTCAATACGTACTAGGGTTAGGGGGGTGCGGAAGCACCGCCCCTTCCTAACCCTAGTACGTATTGATGACATACTATTTGGTGGTCTGTAAACCGCCTTAGTGTGTTTTGCTCCCCCTTCCTGCTTGTCTGAACAATATGTTGGAAATTTTGTGTATTGCATTCTCCTTTCCTTCCTTAGATATACAGGGACTTTCCTCTCTCTTTCTCATTCCATCAAACTATGTGACTTTGTCCACTCACTTTTGGAGACTGTTTAACAGAGGAGATTTTCAGACCAGCACTTAAGCATGGTAAAATGAATCTAAATTGCCACTAAAATGTTTAGGAAGTATGTGTGTGTGAAAGCCTGATGTGCTTCGTCAACGTCAGGGAATCGTTGGCTCCCCTTCAGCATTCCTGAATCGTGGAGGGAGAATCAATTTCCTCTGAACTGAAAGTTTCCATTCAGAAGAAATTGCCTCTCCCTGAAAGATTCAGTGACGCTGGAGGGGAGCCAATGATTCCCTGACGTTTAGGAAGTGTGCCAGGCTTTCACACACATGTGCTTCCTAAACATTTTATCCTATAGTAAGCGCTGGTCTGAAAATCTTCAGACTCTTTCTTAAGATTCTAGATAGTCCCCTCTCATTACAGTAACTGCCTCCTCTCAATCTAAGTCAGAGTAACAGTGGGGCTTGACAGACGGGCAGCTCTGTGCTGCCCCTCTTTGCCCCGCATTGTTGCTGCAGCAACAAAATGGCACAACAACAATGCACTCCCTCTAGGGAGCAAAAAAAAAATTCTGGAAGAGGTGTGATTGGCACGTGCGCACACACCTCATTCACATCATTTCTTGCCAGCACTGTTTGGGCACTGCGTGATGCTCACACCATCATGCCCCCTTTTGTGTGGATGGCAGTGAGAGATGATGGTGGCGTCTTCGCGGACTAGGGCTGCTGGGCATGTAAATGCCCAGCCTCAACTAGCTCTAGTTCGTGGTGAAGATGCCACAAAGTGCCCATTTGTACCAGGTCAGTCTCTTCTGAGTGAGGTTAAAAGTCTCTTCCTGCTTTACCCAAATCATCACCAGTTAAAATAAGATTTAATTTGTTATGTATGTATTTATTAAAGTTATTATTATTTGTTTTTAAACTATAAACTGTATGTTTGTTGTTTTTTGGAGTAAGTCTTTATTCTTTAAGAAGACAGATTTAAAATAATAATCTGACCCACACTTTTGCTGTTCTGCTGATGAAAGCTGAACTCTAACAAGTTTAACCTGTATATCTTTGTTTCCCTTTAAAAGGGTTAACACCCTGGGAAACTCAAATTGCACCCCACAAAATGTAAGCAAGCCGATAAGCAAAGCATGGGTTCTGCTTAAAATGTCAGGCAAATAATGTGCACTTGATACTTTTAGGATCATCTCATGAATGCTCAGGCCTGCTTCTCCAGCTGAGTTCATTGCTATGCTTTTACACATAAGTCATATAAAAACATTTGGAGCTACATACCATGGGACAGTCATACCACTTTTAACTCTCTTTTTAAAAAATTCTGTGACTTTTTCCCAACTTAAATATTTTCAATATCTGCTGTCTCGTTTTTCATCTGTGCCCTAGTAAAATTCGTGGGGTCGCCATAAATCGACAGGCAACTTGTAGATACACGTACGTACACATGCGCGCGCACACACACACATTTGATGATATGTGAAACAAATAAAGTTATGATATATGCAAGGGGCTGATTGAAAAGAGAAACTTGCCTTGCCATTAAACTTACAGAATTGAACTGAGGTATTGCCAGAGACCCTTTATTCAATTTTAGTGCCTTGACAAACGATCCTAATGGCCTAATGGCTGGATGCTGCTGTTGCTAATGCTGTTCAAGTATCTTGGCTTCAAAGTGTATCAATGACTCCTCTTAAGTATCCACTAAAGCCATAAGGGTTCAGATTACAGCCTTTAAACTTGATGTGATCTCTAATGGGAAAGAATGGTTAAAGAAACTAAGCCACTGAAGTCAGCAAAAATGGCACAGACCCTGACTTTCTCATTCTCAAAGGGTGAGTAAATAAGTTAAATTTCATCCATAAATAACACATGTGGGATGGAAAACAACAATGCAAATAACAATCTCTCTCTCTCTCTCTATCTCTCTCTTGTAATTAAATCAAAGGTAAGCTATAATCTGACTACAATGTGACTTCAAACAACACCACTACATAAATATGGTCATGGGATTTCTGTTGAATATTGCTTCGTAGCATTTTTGCAAAAAGAAAAAAAAACCTGAATGCATAAACGATATTGATTCTGATTTGTGCATGTTAAAATGTGGCTCTTTGGGTAAAAATATTCTTGAAGAAGTCAATAATAGGTTGTAATTTCATGCGACACTAATAAAATAACACAAATGAAAATTCATTGTGTTAACTTGTCTCGTCCTTAAAAGACCAATACATTCTTTATGTAAAAAAAGAAAAGAAAAACTAAGCCCTCAAGAACACTCTGCATATAAGGCATATTTATAAAACAATTCAGATTGATTTTAGAGTCATGTTAAAAAGAAACTATTGATTGCTTCAATTTTCTCCCAAAATGCATTTCTGTTACCAGTTGATAATCACTGCAAATTTCACAAAAGGAATAAATAATATTTACTATTTGTACTGCAGGTCAGCTAGATAATCCAACATGTACTCAAAACCATCTTGAAAAGCCTTCTACAACCTAAAGATTGCCCTGGTGTTCTTCTGATGCTCTTGAGCTTGGTAATACATTACATTTATTTTTTCAAAGCCAGTCACTACCCATGATAGTTTGTCTATGACTTCACAAAATCCAAACATTGTTTGCAATGAGTTTTCACCCTACTGCCCAAGGAGCTCAAGGGAACTCTAAGGCCAGAAGGGATCTAGTGAGGAAAGGAAGCCAAACAATGGAGTTTCTCACATGGGGGAAATCCTGTGCAGAAACAGGATTTAAAAGCTAGAAAAAACCTGCAGAAGTGGGTTGATTTTCATACACGCCATTGTTAAGCTTATCTTGACCTGAAGGGAAAGTAAACAAAAGCCGCTCCTTTTTACTTTCAGGATTTTCCTAAAGTAAAATGGAGTGGCTTTTGTCTACTTTCTGTCCACTTTCCTTTTGGGTTAACACAAATTTAACAATGACGTAGTGTGAAAATAATCTGGTTTTTCTAGTTTAAACCCCCGTTTATCCCCTGTGTGATAAACTCCAATCACTGGGAATCTTTCTCCAAAGAAAAGGAGAGAGACAATACTGAGTTTTTACCTCTTTCTACCTTAATCTGCTTCTCAGCCGCATAAAATAGGAATGGCCAGCCTAACAAATAACACAAACATAGTACAGTAGGCTCTTGGTACCTACTAGGTTTGGGTTCCAGGAGTCTTCCCCCTACCCAGGGATACCAACATCTATGGATGCTCAAGTCCCATTAAATGCAATAGCATAGTAAAATGGTGTCCCTTATATAAAATGTTAGAAACGAGGTTTGCTTTTTGGAATTTATATATTTTTAAAATATTTTCAAGCTGTGGGTGGTTGAATCCATGGATGTAAAATCAGTGGATAGAGGGGGGGGGGCTGGCTGTAGTGGTCCCATTAGGGTGAAAGGAGACATACTGAGGCCTCTTCTGTTGGTTTTCTTCTCCCAATAAGAACGTCTTGGTGAGAGATAGTGTTGCCAGATCAGGCTCATCCTAAACCTTGAGATTTCTGGGCCAATACCTGAGACCTTGGGATGGCCTCCTGGTGATGTCATGGGAACAAGGCCTAGTGATATCTTAAGCATTATGCACTAAGCAGCACCCACAGTTGCTCATAACTTGTTATTCAAGCACATACAGAGATAGAGAAAGACGGAACATTTTTATTTCTGGCTGGAAATTAAGAATCCTGGCAAACTGCAACACTTGATTTAAACCAATTAACCTTTCCATAGTGCAACAAACTAGCATCCAGCTAGCAGGTTCCCTGAATGAGTTTCCATGCAGCATTGTCTTTTGCACAGAGCTGACCCGACAAAAAAAAGAGAATTTGAGCTCCCACTAATAGCCCAAAAGTGACCCATGAAAACTGGGGACTCACTGCAACACAATGAGATCTGGTAGCCCTACAGCCCTAGATTTTTTTCCCAGATGAAAAAACAACAACACTCCATTAGAACCACAACCATCCAGAGAAGGTACTCCAGTGTTGACATTCCAACGCATTTTTTTCTTCCTCCCTCTCTCATCCTTCAACCAGGTTTAAAGAGATGGTACATGGATCAATTTTGAAATAAGAGTTGCTTTTATGGCAGTGTAGTGTTCATTTTTAAAAACCTTAGTGCTTCTAAGTACCATACATTTGTCTGCTGAGTGTCTCCCAAATTACTATTATAGAAGACCAACATATTGCAGAAGCCTGAGAGGCATAGTTTACTGTATCGATGTTTCATCTGGTTGTTGTGCAGAAACAAGGAATCAAATAAGAGTTACAACAGAAGCACACAAAAATTATCATTCCCAAGGTATTCCCAGCACATTTCAATGTCAAGTTTACCAAGGGAAATCTTATGATACTTTCACAAAACCTATTCCAGGAGGAGCTTACTGGAGTAATCTCAAACGGTAAAGATATTCTCACAACACAATGGGAATACCAATTCTTACAGCTGGCCTCTCTCTCTCTCTTGTGTGTGCACATGTTCATGTGTGCCAATAATTAGGCAGGCAAACCATGCTAGCTAAGGGATTCTGGGTTCTATAGTCCAAAAAAGTTATACTATTGACATGCTTGAACTGAGAGATCAACCTAGAATTGAGTCAACATGCTGGTTCCTATTACAAGGAAAGACTGGAAGCAGTGGGATAAGGTATCTCTTAGAAAATCTTTTTTTCTTTTAAATTACACCTTCCTCTCTGAGCTCAATGGAGTATACTTTTGGGAAGATCCAAACTTATTCATACTTAGAGTAGACTCATTTGAAACCAACAGAGCTCATGTCTAATTTCAGCCCCATGAATTGAAATGGCCACCTGTCAGTATGACAAAGTATGGATCCAACCTATTATTCTTACACACAAACATACCCACCACTATTTTGTCCACATAGCAACACCAAGAAGTAGGGTAGACTGAATGTGATGTTCAGTTGTCCCAAGGACACCCAAAGATCTCTACCGCTGAGTACAACTTTAAACTTGATCCCTCCCTTTCCATGTTAGCACTGTAACCAGTACACCACACTAGCTTGACACTTCAAATGCTTGCAAAAAAGGAGCATCTCTCCCGAAACCACAGATACCTATTTTCCCCAATACATGTACAGTACCATCTATATATTAGACCATTATATGTGGACTCTACAAAGAACCTGAAAAAGTTACTTTTTGGGCCAGACTTCTTGGAATCCTCCAACTGGAGCTGCAGTGATAAAAAGAAAGATTTCAAGGTTCTGCAAAGTATACCAACCAATGCCTAATAAATTTGGGAAGACATTCATCTGGGGCTTAGCAATAGTTCTGTGTTGTGTTACCTCAGGATTTCATTTGCCCTCCACCCCTGAAAGAATTGTCAAAAATGTCCTCTTGAAGATGCAGAGGTATTTAAACCTGGCACTGCTGAAGAAACCCAATCACCTGAATTAACATTCCACCTGACGAGATTCTTTGCGTTTCTCTCTCCTGCTTTAACATTGCCGCTTGTCTCAGGATTCTATAAATTCCAGTCTGGATCAGTCGCATTCATTAAAATCCCCCCCCACGTCTACCTTATTATTTGTGCTTCTGACATCTTTTACCTGAAACAAAGGGGCAGATTGTCTGTTACAAGGGACACCTGCAGGAAGGTGGGGAACTTACAAAGGCTTGGATTGAAGAGAGTCCCCAGCGTAGGCAGCAAGCAATTACTTTTGCTTGCGATAGCAGACTGTCAGCTTTAAGCCTGAGACATTCCTCAGGAAGATTAGTCCAAATTATGTTTTATTGCAGTGGCCTGTTCAGCTGGCCTAAACTTCATCTAGTTCTTAGCCTAATGGAATTCAATCAAGGGTATTAATACATAGTTTATGACATGTTTGGAGTTCTTGTGCTATCAGCATGGATTCATGAGAGGGCCTTCAAATGGTATCAGATAACAGTAAGCTGGATGCTGGATGTTGTACAGCAAAGAAGAGGATTTTATCATCTTGTTGAAGCAGCGGCAGAACTTAAATTAAACTGTCTGAACAAAGCTTTTGCATGTCAGCCTGTTGAATGGCAAAATGAAAGAGTGACACACTTCAAAGATCACAGAGGATGAGAGCAAGAGAGCACCCCTGGGGTTAGGCAACTTCCCACTGACTGGGAGCTATGATTTAAGTCACGGCAGTTTGTGCAGTACAATTTTAATGCACTAATGTGTCCCCTCTAGATGCATCCATTCTAACTGGGTTTACAGTTGTTTGTTTTCTACAACCTCTGCACCAGGGCCGGCCATAAAAGATCTTCCAGTTTTATGACTGAGTTCTCGCCACTGTTTGAAGATGGCTTTCTGGTAAAGAGAGAATGCTGAAGATCTGGGATATTCTTTGATATATCTCCTCACAACTATACAAGTTGACCAGGAGAATTGTGAAGAAGGAGGGACACATAAACAGGTAATTATGATACGAATGTAGAATAAGTCCTCCCAAAGAAACTGCATGTTCTTGCAGCTTCTCAGGGACACCTCTTCATAATCAGCAACAGAAACCAAAACCTGGCTTGCTTTCTTCTGGCCAGATTCAAATCGCCACCCTTGGGAGTGGTATATCTTTTTATATACCCCTCCAGAAAGTGAATGTTGGACTATGACTCTGGATACCGGGATTCAAATCCGCAGCTATGGAAACCCACTGAGTGGCTTTGGGCAAGCCACACTCTCTTAGCCTCAGAGAAAGGCAAAGACAAAATGCCCTCTGAACAAATCTTGCCAAAAAGAACTCCTCTGTGATAGGTTCACCTTAAGGTTGCCATAAGTTGGAAATTATTTGAAAGCAAACAACAATAACAACGAGATCTCCACTAGCCACTCTGGCAAGAAGATGCCACAGGCAAGTCAGTGAAATGTGATGTGTTCCATAGGGTTACCAGACTGAAAACTGATTGTACATCAGTCAGCCTAAGCTCAAGGAATTTCAGCACATGTTGCTTATCATGCAACCAGATAGCAAGCGACACCTGTTGAAATCCGCTCTTCTGCACAACCAATAAAGGTACAGGAGCCCTCTCCAGTTTTCACTCTAGCAACCCTGTAAGGGTACATTTATTACTTTTAAAGTAATAAATTATTAAGGGTGGATTATGGCATAGTTGAACATGTGTGTGTGTGTGTGTGTAAGTTATTCACTTCTGAAGTAACACAAAACAAGCACAATTCCTTTCCATTTACCTATGTGAAAGAATATATCCTTCTGAATAAGGCACCTTGGTCTTTGGTATTTAATATTCTCTGTACTTTCAACATTCAAGTTTCCATACAAAATCTGCCTCCAGAGTGGGTTGGGGAATTCATCCTATGGAAATGTGGGGGGGGGGGGGTTATCTTCTTTCTTTCTCATATGTTCTGCTTGTGGAGTCCCCAAATGCATTTGGTTGGACATCAGAGTAAGGGCCTGTGTAACCTGTATGTAATCAATGGGAACAGCAGCCCTGGTCATGCAACAGAGAAGAGGTATAGTGATGGCTGCCTTGAAAGTGGTATGTTCCCATTTTATTTTTATGAGCATGACTGCTGTGAGAACAGGGCTCATGCAATAAAGTCCCATGCAACTGCCCTGGGAGTGATGTTTTGCACCTGGGGACTTGCATGTTTGCCAGGTCATTCATGTTTCACACCTTGGGACTTGCCAAGTCTTTCACGTTTCACTTCCTCTCACTCCCAAAGTATCAGCTTCCTTTCAGCCTATGAATTGATAGTTTTTTCGCAAGGCTGCTGCCACACGGCAGAATTAATGTAGTTTGACACTGTCATGTCTCCATCCTATGGCATCCTGGGATTTGTAGTTTGTTGTGGCACTAGAGCTCTCTGACAAAGAAAGTTAAATATCTCACAAAACTACAAATCCCAGTATTCCTTAGCATTGAGCCATGACAATTAAAGCTGTGTCAAACTGCATTAATTCTGCAGCGTAGGTGCAGCTCAAGTGAAGACTTCACCAATGCAATTTATATTCAAATTGAACAGAGGATACTTTTCCATTCATTTTAGCACTACTAGTTTCTGGAGCTATTACTGACTGGTAGAACTATGGAAATACAATTTTTCCTCCCCTTTAGTAGTAGTAATAGTCCTTTGTTATGTAAAGCCAGAATGCAGTTGCAGTCATTAACATTCAAACTCTAGACAGCATTTAAATCCATATGTTCTTCAGATGCCAGAATTGCAGAAATAAAGCTAGAGGCAATATCCGTAAAGTTGACCAAACCATATGAACACTCTGCTACGAACAGCTTTGTTTGGGATTGTAGCAGCAACAACATTTAGAACTAAACACATTAAACGCTTGACATGGGCAAACAATTCCATATTTGTTTTGTTTTGTTGATTTCCTCTTTCTGTTATACAGTGGGCCCTTCGTATTCACTAATGTTAGGTTACAGCATCCCTGTGGATATCCAAATCTGTGGCTGCTCAAGTCCTATTAAATACAATAGTGCAGTAAAATCATGTCTCTTATGAAAAATGGGATATAAAATATAAAATGAGTGCCAGTTTGGTGTAGTAACTTGAGCACTGGACTACGACTCTGGAGACCGGGTTCGATACCCAGCGTGCCCATGGAAACCCACTGGGTGATCTTGGGCAAGTCTCTCTCTCAGCCTCAGAGGAAGGTAAAAGCAACCCCCCTCTGAAGAAATCTGCCAAGAAAACCCCATGATAGGTTCAACTTAGTGTCACCATAAATCAGAAATAACTTGAAGGCACATAACATAAAGATAAATAATCTGTTGATATGGAGGGATGACTGTATATTTTTGGCTAGTCAAAAGAGATATAAGGCTGTTGCACACTATACAGTCATGACACTAGGAAATGGTGGGGTTTGTAGTTTTGTTGGTTGCATCAATGAAGTTTGCTGGCTGAGAATTCAGAGCATCTCCCTAAACTACAAATCCCAGGATTTTATAGGATATATGTCGTGTGAAAGGGCCAACACCATTTTATCTAGATTTTTATATTGCTTGCATATACATTCAGTATTGTTAGCATATTTTTGAATATGCAAAGCAATTGTGTAGCAACCTTGAGACTAACTGTGTCTCAAAGATGCTACAAGATCCCTTAGCATACTGATAATCCAGAATAACACGGCTATGTCTCTGATTTTTTTTTAGTGCCATAAATGGACTTTTCTGAGTGTCAGAAACATGTGTTTCTGTTACTCTGTAATGTTTGTGAAATTCTCGATTATTTTGTTGGTTGATAGGTACTATCAGATGACATACTCTGCCTGTTTAGGAGGCGACTGATGAAAGAACCATGTCTGAAGCAAGAGTTCGCTCAAACAAAGAAAGAGGCAGAGGGTTAGTTTACTCAACCCCAGGACCAAAAAGGAAAAGCAGCTAATGCAAGCTTTCCTGTTTAGGGAAGATGATGCCACTTGAAAGACCAGCACCATCTGAACACTTGCCTCATACTCTATATTGAATGCGTGTATCTCTTATAACTTGGAGACGTCACATTTTTAGATTACAGTTACCATACTCACTGGGGGATTCTGACAACTGTAATTTCCAAAAACCTTTCCAAGCTTGGGTATTTCATAAAAATAAAAACAAATAAACAAATAACAACAGTTATTAGAGAACTGGCATCATACTCCAGTACTTTTTCCTTACAAACATACAAATAAACAATAGGGTCCTAGAAGAAATCAAAGCGGAACTCTCCCTGGAAGCTGAGATGATAGAAGTGAGGCTGTTATATTTTGGTGACATCATGAGAAAGCATGATTCATTTGAAAAGATGATAATGCTAGGAAAGGTGGAAGGCAGTAGAAAGAGAAGAAGATCACACAATAAATGGCTAGACTCAGTTAGGGAGGTCATGGGCATGAATCTACAATGCTTAAGCAGAGCAGTGGAAGACGGGGTCTTGGAGATGTCTTATCCACAGGGTCACCATGAGTCGGGGATAACTCAAGGGCAGTTAATGAAAAACAAAATGCATCTTCTGGAATTTTCTATAGTTCCTGCGGAGAGAGGCACATGAGGGAAAGGAACAATGTAGAATGGTGTTTTGTTTGAATATGCTTGTTATGTTTGCAGTTCATAACTTTTGGCTTTCACAACACAATCACCTCCACAACTTTGGCGTCTATGGAATTTAGGTATGGATTCCCATATTTGCTCAGGATTGGACTAGATGATCTTAGGACTCCAGGGTACCCTTTGAACTCTATGAATCTATTATCTGAAATGTTAACATTATCTAAGTCTGCAGACAACTGAAAAAGTGTAGGAGACAAAGGAAAGCATGGTGAATTGGGAGATTCTCTCTTGTAGTGCATCCATTCCAGCCATTTGTTACAGGCAGAAAGCATTAGAAAGGCAAACCCCAGCCTGGATCAAAAGACCAGGACAATATGCTAATTTGCTTTCAAATGTTATAAACCCATCAGTGGCAGGTTTTTATGTGAAGACACCTGAAAAAGAGCTACAGAGTAAGCCACCTGGGAGATGACAGAAGCATTTACATGGATTAGTGTTTCAGTTGTGGCTTGACAAAATGTTATGCTTCTCCCAGGAGTTTTGTCATGAAAAACAAAATGCAGCCTTTGCAAGAAAGTATTTATGTATTTGTTTACTATGTTTGTTAGTTGCTTTATAAAATACAAGTGATGTACACAATCAAATATAAAACAGAATTAAAGCACTACTAGTACTGCCATCAACAATAAAATTCAAACCAAGCATAAAAGGATAAAACAAGTGCCAAGAGCAGTAAAAGTAAATTAATCAAACAGGTCTGCTAAGATCCATCAAATAAACAAAACAGATAATAGCCAGCATCAGAAACCAAATAATAAAAATATGTTAACATCATTTGAAAAAGGCCTGTGAGAATTAAAATGACTAGTCTGGCACCAGAAAGGCATTACTGTAGTTACAAGAGGAGCCTCTCTTGGGAGAGAACTTGAGAAACTTGGGTGTTGGGAGGAAGCATTGCTGAAAACCATGGAATTGCCCTGCTGCGGAATTATCTCATTCAGGAAAATTCATAATTAAAAACATCTATTACTATTTTCATTTACCTCTATAAATATGACACTGAACTGGAACAAGCCCAAGATTTTATTTATTCATTTATTCAATTTATGTCTCACAAATGTGACTCAAAGCACATTACAATTAAACAGGGGGAAAATACAATTGAAACATTAAACAAATGAAAATATATTTAAAAATATACATTTTGGAAAAAGTGCAAGGGAGGCTCAATGGAGAAAAAAGGGTTTTGTCTGCCAGTAGAAGGAAAAAAAGAAAGGAGTTAGCTTTCCTTTCCTTGGGAGGGCATATCCACAGACCACTAGGAAAGCACTTATGATTGAATGGGCACAAGATATATATGGGTGAAAATATAGGAGGAAATCTGGAAATACTTCTAGAACAGAATTCTTTCTGCTTAGTGGCTGCAGTTATGGAGATTATTGCACATGACTATCCCACATGCAGCCTGTATGCAACCTGGCTGCCTATGGGGAATGCGGTAAGATCCATCATTGACAGGTTAACCTTGCATCTACCCTGTTGGAGAGAGTCGTGTGGGCTAACTCTCTCTGTGTAAGAGAGAACTCATGAAAGAACAGTAAGATGGCATATTATGGTGGTTGGGCTAAAGAAGTTAAACCAGTTGTTCTCAAACTATGGGGCAGGACCCACTGGAGGGACGCGAGAGTTGCCCAAGAGGAGTGCTAGACCTGGAGGCCCTGATTTCTCCTCCTCTACTTCCCAAACCTTTCTGTCCTGGAGGGGGAGAGAAAGTCAAGGAGGGGCACTTGGATCAGCTGCCTCTGTCTGAGGAAAAGGGAGAAGGAGGAGGAGGAGGAAGAGAGTGTGGAAACCCATGGGATCATGGCCTCTGGTGGGGTTCATCCTGAGCTTGAATGTCTTCTTCAGTAATGGTATTCAGCTTACAAGTGAGAAAAATATGGCCTATAATATGGAAGCATGGAATAGCTTACTGGAATCATATCTTCTTGAACTATAATCCAGAATAGAAATGTTATACCATTACTGATGAAGACATTCAACTCAAAATGGCCACAAAACTCTGGAGGTAGCTGTCTTGCTACCAGAGATAGTAATGATACTTATATCAATGCTACCATTGCT
>JACSCI010000416.1:0-36096 GCA_016801065.1 Sceloporus tristichus | reverse complement strand
CAGAGATGGCTCTGAGGCCACAATAGACTACAATTCCCAGGATTCCCCAGCACTGAGCAGTCTCAAACTAGACCATTTCCTCAGTGTGGATGCAGCACCTGGCGAGGCATTCTGGGCACTGCAGTTCAACTACGTTTGGATGGTTATGTGACTCACTGTCAGAGATAGCTCTGGGGTCACAGTGTAGTACAATTCCCAGCATTCCCCAGCACTAACCCAGGACAGTTAAGTCATTCTCGAACTGGATTATTTTCTCAGTGTGAATGCAGCTTTGGTGAGGAACTCTGGGCATTTCAGTCCAGCTATGTTTTATTTCTGCAGTGTATTTTGGACCAGAGACAAGGTGACCAGACATCCTCCTCCTTTTCCAGGATATGTCCTCTTCTGTCAAATTTCAAAATGTCCTCCAGTTTGATCATGCCTAAGAAGCATGCATTTATATTAACATTTTAAAAAAAAAAATCATCATTTTTTCACGTGTCCTCCATTTATTAAAACGGTGCCCTACATTTGAAAATGTAGCCCTACATTTGTCCTACGTTTGTCCTGGTTTGGAGGTCCTGACTTATGGCAACCCTACCTATAATCAGTTTCCTGGCTTTCACTGAAAATAAAACATTTCTATTTTTTTAAGAAAAAAAAACTTTTGTAAACTAATATTTAAGCTTAATCTTTTTAAAATTATTGTTAACTGCCTTGAATCTCATCCCAGGAAAAAGGTAGGATATAAATTCAATAAAAATAATAATGAACAAGAACTCAATACAGTATTAAGAATATACTGGTGGTCTGTTCTCTCTAATCATTTTATGAGAAACCAGACTGTTCTATACTTTCCAGGGTTTACAGTCAATGATTGAACTTCAAGATACAAGAAGATATATGAGTTGTTAATATCTCTAGAGATTTCATCTTCCATGACACACCATTGGAAATTCCTACCCAATCTTCTCTTCTACTCAGAATTATAAATTTAGCATTTATTAAAACCACAACTGTGTAATACTGATTTAGCTTTAACAGTGTACTGAGCTCTGGACATTCCTATTCCCATAAGAGTAATGCATTCCTTATTAGTGGTTTGGAGAAGTGCCCTTTATTTGCCATACCAGCTGGGTGGTATTTAGTATCAACTGCCAGCAGATGACAGGGCTTTAATTTTCTTTTTGTCAGGTTGCTAAAATATTTATTTTCATCCTTACCACTCAGTACTGAATTGGTCTAATTGATTTATGCAATTTTATTTATCAGTTGTTTTTTTAATTAAAAAAACTTGCCTCACGCACACAATTTGAAAACTTAGCTATATTATACATATTTTTAAAAAATAAATACAGACAACACTGATCTCTCCCCCAATTCCTTCCCTGTCCATCTTATTTGGGTTACGAACTATCTAGACTCCTCTGAAAGGGGCTTGCCATCCACAGATACTTAAATCCGCAGATGGCAAGCCCACAGATAGGTATTCCTTGCCTAAGAAAACTCTATGAAATTCTTGGAGTCACCATAAGTCACCAGGTGACTTGAAGGCTTGTGCACACACATATGTGAAATGCCATCATGAGATCACACTATTATTATTTTAATACTTTTTTTTACCCTTCCCCTTTATCCAGGGAGAGTAGGATAACACACACTGCCCCTCTTTTCTTCCTAGACATTTTATCCCCTTTTATATGATTTGAATCTAGGTCTCCCAAGACATAATCTACCACTCTAGCCAATACAGTGAATGCGTTCTAGAGAAACAGAAAAATCATTCGTAGTGGGGGGTGAACCTGCTGCTTTTTATCAGGGAGAAATCTTCGTGCAATATCATTTGGTTTGATGACTTCTGAAAACCCATCTATATTAATACAGTTTGATGGACACCGTCCTCATTAATTTTCTGTGCTGGAGTGTCACTAGGATGGGTCTCTTTGATCTTCCCAGGGCCATTCTAACTTTTCATTTGTGTACACATCTCTGCTGGCTATTGGGATCAAAAGCATGACACAGACACCCAGTGCAGTAAGCTGGTAGGAATGCAGGCTTCTTGTCCAAGTTCCTTTGCAGACTGAGAGGCGTATCTAAATCACAGTTTCTGGCCAGTTTTGTAAGTGAATTTACTGTACTCAGTGCCCTGTCACTTTTAAGCAAAGGGGTAACGTTTTCAACACATCTGAAAAGGGAACGAATCTCAGCAGTGAAATCCTGATGAGTTTTCCCTTCATCAGAGGACTTTGAGCTTTTCTGGATTTTGTGTGAGATAAAATGATTTTCATATCAGATACCACATTAAGCTGTGATATATTTGTTATTTAACTCTGTGTGACCCTGCTACAGCTAACAGCTAAATTCTAAGCTTTTCTTTGCACAAAGAAGGATTTAGCTCTGCAAAGGTTACAGAATGTGACATCAAAATTCCCATGAGGACAATTTTATTTCAGGAGGGCTTAAGGCATGTTCTTGCACCAAGCTTTGGGACATCTCATGAACCCCACACCAGAAGCCATCCATAATATCAGCATAAACTGCTAGGACTCTAGAAGGTCCATTCAGCATACCCACCATGGGCTCCTCTAGGAGACCTAGTTTGGCTACGTCTGGGGTCATTTTATTTTCCTATTTCTCTCCTACAAATGCCTTCTCCATTCACGTTATCTCAGCAAACATTGGGGGGAAAGAACCTGTCCGGGGCTTGGAAATGGTGGGATTTTTTTTACTCTTATGTGTCTTTGTGATTGTGTGTGTGTGTGTGCATGTGCCTTCAGGTTGTCTACTGACTTCTGGTGACCCCATTAATTTCATAGGGGTTCCTTAGGCAATGAATACTCAGAGGTGGTTTTGCCAGTTCCTTTCTCTGAAATATAGGCTACAACACCTGGTATTCACTGGTTGTCTGCCATCCAAATATTAACCAGGGCTGACCCTGCTTAGCTTCCAAGCTCAGACAGGATCTGGTGCCTTTAGGGTATTTAGGCTTTTTTTTACTACTGCTCCCAAAATTCCTCCAGCATAGCCACCGAAGGATTATAGGAACTGTATTTCATAAAATAACCTTTTCCAACCTCTGGCTGTGGCTGTAAAGTAAGTGCAGTGCTGTACTTCTTTTGCTGAAAAAAGAGGAGACAGGGAGCTATTGGTACATGTTAACACCTCTTACATCCATCTCTATTCCACCCCTGTGGGGGAAAAACTGTTTTGCCAAGGTACGAACTCTATTTCCAACCACTAAAAAAAACAAAAAAAGTTACACGATACTTAAAGCAATGGCTGTGCTGCAAAAATCCACAGAAGGCTAATTCTTTCACCACACAAGCAAGTAACACAGAAGTGTGAAAGGTGAGTCACAGGGGGCAGCTCTGAATGAAACTTTTATGAGATCCCTGATCAAAATCTGGGTGACACACTTTCTGAGTGGCTTAAGAAACTATATATTCAAAGCAGTTATTGTTTAAAAAAAATAAAAAGAGGGTGAGAAAGATTGCCAGAAAACATACTGTAATTATTTTGCTGCAGTTTTTAAGCCATACTGGGAACCTTACATTTTTCAGAACCTCACCAGAGGCTCATCAGTGAAAAGAGTGAGAACAGATAAACTTTCCTGAAATCCATAATTGCTCCTCAATAAAAAGAATGAGAACAGATAAACCTTCCTGAAATCCCTCACTGTTGTTTCCCCCTCGTTATGTACAGAGTGAAGAAGAGTGCTCCACATGTTTGAGGGTATATTTCAGGACTGTACTGTATACCTAAAAAGTGACAGTGACTCTCTTTGGACAAACATATCTTTAGACAAACATATGAAAGACCCCTTTGGCTGGGCAGTGATTGCACCCCCACAGCTAGTCAATGCCTAGTTAGGCTGGGGAATGCCATTGGTCTGCAGTTTTGCAGCTGGCGGAAAAGGAAGAGCCATTGCACTTTTGATTTCCAGTGTATTCACTGGAAGTCTGAGAGGCAAGGAATCCCCTCTAGCATTTCCCAGATGAAAACTGGGGCACATGTGGCCAAGCAACCTCAGACTATGGTCAAGATGGCAAAACGTTATTAATGAGAAATAACACACAAGCTGCAGCAGTTTGCTTTTGCCTGAAAGACAAAATGCCACCCCCTCCTCTCTTCTACACCCCCCTCAGTTAATTGAGCACAAACTACTTTTGCATTTTGAGCTTAATTTGGAGCAACTGAAGAAAGCTGAAATGGAAGAAGTGGGGGAGGAGAGAGAAACTGCTGGGACATTTTGAAAGGGATGACAGAGGATTAATTGAGCTTGTCCCTGCCAAATCAGAATAGTTGGAGGGTATAGCAATGGCTCTTCCCTTTTCCCAAATATGAAACTGTCAATTTTCTGCCCCTCTCAAAAGGTGCAAGCTGTTATCATCAGCTTAGGATGCACACAGAGGTAGGGTTGCCATAAGTGAGGACCTTCAAACCGGGACAAATGTAGGACAAATGTAGGGCAACATTTTCAAATGTAGGACACATTTTTCTAAAAATGGAGGATGTGCAAAAAATTGAGTTTTTTTTTTAAAAAATGTTAATATAAATGCATGTTTTTAGGCATAATCAAAATGGAGGACATTTTGGCATTATTCCTAGACAGATGGCAGAAATGGACTTGCCCTCGGGTTCAACTTTACTTCTCAGAAGTGTGTACTTGGGCAAGGGACTGTGGTTTTTCTTCACTGCACATGAGTTAGTAAAAATCACAGCAAGTTACATTGGCCGTGCCTCAGAGGCTTGTTGATATCAATATCACCATCATCATCATCATCATCATCATCATCATCATCATCATCATCATCACTATAATTGTCCAGGAAAGGCATTTGTTAGCATTCAAAGCACCATAAATACACAAAAAATACACTTGCATATATTTAATAATAAAAAATAATGAAAAAATAAATAAAAAACAAGGCAGGGGTTATATATTTGATAATATAAATTAATGTAATAAAATAAAAAACAAGCAATAATAAAAATTAATAAAATAAAACAAAAACAAGCAATAATAAAATTAATAAAATAAAACAAAAACAAGCAATAATAAATTAATAAAATAAAACAAAAACAAGCAATAATAAAAATTAATAAAATAAAAAATAAAAAGCAATAATAAAAATTAAAAAAAATTAAATAAAATACTGTAAGTATTTTACATTTTTAAAAATAATTAAAAAACAAAAACAAAATACCAAGGCAGACCTAATGGCCACTGACTCAGCTTTCCTCCTCCTCCTCCGGCCCAATTGTGTCCTGGCCTTCAGGAACCCTTCCTCCGGCTCCTTCCTCCTCGTCCTCCTCCTCCTCTCCCCCCCTCCTCCTGGAAGCGGGGCAGGCGCGCGCGCGCGGAGGGAAGTGGGGTGGGCAGGCGCGCATGCGCGCGGAGGGAAGTATGGTGGGCAGGCGCGCGCGCGGAAAGAAGTGGGGCGGGCAGGCGCGTGTGGAGGGAATGGGCATGTGCGCGCGCTGCCATGAGCCCCTGCTGAGGCCTGGGCGGCGCGCGCCAAGGCGCACAAGCCCTCCCAATGGGGGTGCGGTGGCGCCGGCGCTTCTGCCGCCGGCCTGCCGAGGAGGAGGAGGAAGGCGGAGCCGGAGGAGGAGGTGGGTTGGCGCCGCAGCAGCCGCATTAGCAGCAGCTGCAATGGCCGGAGCGGGCCCCCACAACCAGGAACAAGGCACGGGTGGGGGCCCAAACCGGACTGGGACCGGGAGGGGCCCCCCCGAAACCGTGAATGGCACGGGGGCCGCCGGGTTATGGCAACCCTACACAGAGGCAAAAAGAGAAGCATAGAGGAAGAACACTGGCAGAAATTTGCAGCAGGAATCACATGGGATCTCTACCTATGATTACCAGTGTGAAAGCAAGCCAGAATACTAAGACATGCCCTGAAGCTGGCAGAACTTGGAAACATTACTTTTTAAAAGCAACTTCTAGAATTTTACAGACAGCATGATCCAAAGCCTGTAATATATATTGAGGGTCTCTATTGTTATAAAGCTGGTAAGCACCATTTCTCAGTTTGCTCAATAATGGCATCTATAGTTAATGAGAAGAAGTTTTCTTTTAATTTGGCTCACATAAAAGGAAGAATGAAGGCACTGGTAGGCCATGGCCCAAAGTTGAACCAAGTTGCCTTACAGTGCCATTGAGTTTCTATTCCTTGGTGTCTACATTGTATTTCTAAATGCTCAACTGAAATTTTAGTTATTGCAATGCTAGAAATTTAGGGACTGAATGCAAATATCATTTGGGAAGGCAGAACTCTTATTGAGAGGCAATGCCTTCATTTTGCATTGTCTCCCCTCAGGCAAAAGATTCTTTTTATATCTCACCAAGATTATGTGTTTGTATGTTTGTTTTTAACAAGGAAGGGGGAGGGGGAAAACAAAGCAATATGGCAGCACCCTTTTTAGTGTAGGCCAAGAAGTTTCAAGTTAACTCTATATAAGCACAGTATGCCCTAGGGGCATCTCTCTGAAGTTATTCCCATGTCCAGAGGGATGAAACAGGGTTGTACATATCTTTGCACCAGCCGCACCAGCCCTGTTTAACCTAAATGATCTTGAAATCAACCTGATGGATAACAATGCCCATCCGCCCAGATTAGGTGATAGGAGAGTCCCTGTTCTGCTCTATGTAGTGATCCTCTCTAGAACAAGACTAGGGTTCAAACACCTCCTTGGTAAATATTCTATCTGATGTTCCAGAAATGACCTCAAAATAAATGCCGCCAAGTTTAAAATCTTAGTCTTTGAACATAATTACCATCTTTGCTGGTGCAGTATAGGAGACTGCCCCTTGGAGCAAGCTGAAAGCTTTAAATACCTGGAGCTAACATTCCATCATAGGGTCCTGTGGAGCCATCATAGATCTTTAGTGTTGAAAGGATCCCTGGGCAGCAAGTCAGGTATTATAAGATTCTTTCATACCAAAGGGAATCAGTTCATTCCAATGGCTCTCAAAATTTTTAATTCAAAGATCACAGCTAACTGTTAGATAAGCACAGCATGCTCCCTAGAATATGACTCCAGAATCCTTTGTAACACATGAGTCCTGTGTTTGTCACTCATCCAGTGTTTTCACCAGAAAACAGAAATAGGATTCCTTCCTTTTGCCTACCAACTGGTAGAAGAATGTCCAAACCTTGAAATCTCACAACCCTAGCTTGGACCTGCAGTCCCACAACATTTGGACAACCCTGTGATTAAGGGGATCACACCCACACGTCCCTTGTGGTTTTAGACCTGGTGTATGGTTCCCTCAATAGAATCCTACAGACAAGTCTATATGAAGTGAGTACACTTGTGGTTGCAAATTTGAAAACCTTGCCTGTGCATGATTATTTTTATCAGGTCAAACTTTGGTCTTTGACAGTTACAGTGAAATGCATTGATGGTGTTTTATGGTTGTTGGTAAAAATCTGCTATTTCCCCAAACTACATGGTATTTGACTAAAATTCTACATCTTGGAACTGCCTGGGGTAGTCCTTTTTCTTTCCACATGATTTCAATTATGCTTATTTATAATCAGGGATTTGACGAATGCTCTCTGACCACCATGTACACATCAGTTAACCAAAGTTCTCTGATCAAAGCCAATCATTCATATTCAATGGCAAGAACCCAAATTTGCTACTCACCTGGATTTTTTTTTTTTTAGGTGGGGGGAAGAAAATGCAAATTCTGAAAATTCATTGTTAAGAGGACACATTAGGAAAAAATATACAATTATGCAAAAGTTGTTGGATTAATTTGAGGTATTCAATACATCCATTTTGATGGAGTAAACTAAAATATTTTGGCAGTTCACTCATCACTCTTTGCACATATATGCAGTATGCATTGTGGGGGGGAGCAAGACTTTACTACATATCCCATCCCAGTGTCCATGAATTCAGCAAAATATCAGAAAGTAGAACCCACATGTATTTAGGCATTGGGAAGTTTTCTGTGTTCTGATCTCTGAGTGAGTGGTGAGCATATGTCTATAGAACTGTATGCTTATGAACTTGTCTTTCTGACACTATAATGCAGGGTTGTGACAAATGGAGCTTGTGAACTGCACATGGCCTAGAGGGGGAACATTTTAAGCCCCCCAAACACTCACAAACACTAACACACCACCATCACCACCACAATTTTTGGCCCTTTTGCCAAAAATGGCCTAAAGCTGCCACCATAATACAAACATGCTAGCTGATTTCTTATTTCTTCAGATGAGTAAGCCACACATTTTAAGAGTAGAATGGCTTCCCCCACCACCAATGCAGCTAGATATATTGCTAGGAAATTTACCAGAACAGTCCCTGCTGGAGACTGTAAATGTTTTAAACTTTCTCTGAGAAATCTTTCAGGAAATCTCAGGAGATGTATTTTGAACATCCAAAGGACAAAGTTGCAAGGGATTTTAAAAGAAAGAAAGAAAGAAAGAAAGAAAGATTTGTAAAAAGAAAGAGAGTGAGAAAAAAGAACTCCTTTTCCCCCAACCTGCACCTCTTTTTAAATATTATCTGATGAAATATTTTTGAAAAGGAGGAAAGGAATCCCTTTTTTCCTTCTTTTTTCATAAATCTTATGCAAGTTTTCAGCAACAATTCTTCCAGATGTTTAAAGCAAAAGCCTATTCATTTAGGTAGATAGTGTCATTTTACTCAGAAATACCAAACTCTCCTGCCCACATTCCAGACAGGAATTCATATTTCACATGGGGCCAATTCCATCTCTGAAGTAAATCCACTTACTGTACTGAGCCACCCTCTGAGAGGGGCAAATACCAAAGCCCAGCTCTGCAAGCAAGCCAGAAGGCAAAGACTCAGTGTTTTCTCACAGGTCCTCAGAAGCAGCCTCAAAACTGCTTATTACCCCCACAGAGTTTACAACAGTTTTATTCTTAGAGGTCTGGCGATTCCCTGCATGAAATGTGGACACAGTTCTGAACGATAATTTATTGTGCTGGTTTTTACCACTGGGTTTATGGGACAAAAGTCCCATTGACTCCGGGAGTATGGAGCCAGGCTCTTCCTGTCTGCCTTCTCAATATTAAACCACTAGGCTTTTTTTGATAATTGAGGCTGTGTAGAATATGCTTCCGCCACTACATAGGAGCTCTTTCTGCCCTGCCATTAGACGTACAATGGTTTTCTTCCAGTAACAGTTCACTCAATTATAGAAGATCTTTTATAATTTAGCCCCCATGCAGACTCCGCTCAACCTGTTCTGCTATTCATATCCAGTATACACATTCTCCTCTGAAAAATATGTGGCTATTTATGTAGGTGGAATTAAGACATCTTTCTTAACCTGATCAAAATCATTAGGGTTGTTTTTTAATGTGTTAGATCATCTTGCCACAGGTACTCTCCTTTTCTCTCAAACCACAGCATTGCATGTGTCTTAAGACTTCTCCTGCTATAATGATCTAAAAAGAAAGGAGGTATACTCTTTTTCCTCCTAATCATGTATTCACATGCCAAAATAGGCAGATTTATTGCCAAAATAATATTAGGAGTATTTAGGCCCCATTGAAATCAATAGGGCAAACTGGTGATGAATAGAATCCTATACCTCAGGCTCCCCCAATCTGATGTTCTCCAGATGTTTTCAGGTATAACTTCCATTACTCCAGTTAGCATGACCAACTAATTGGGGGAACTTGCTGCACATGTTTACTTGGAAGTAGATACAGAATGTGGTGGGGCTTACTTCAATGTATATGGGTATAGAATCTCAGCCAAATTTTGTTGTTGTTAGCAATCCTGTGGATGAGACACCTCCAAGACTCCCTATCCTCCATTGTTCTCCTCAAATCCTACAAACCCATGCCTGTGGCCCCCCGATTGAGTCCATCTATCTGGCATGCGGTCTTCCCCTCTTTCTTCTTTCCTAGCATTATTGTTTTCTCTAGTGATCTATGCCTTCTAATTATGTGGCCAAAGTATGACAACCTCAGTTCGATCATCCAAGGAGAGTTCTGACTTGATCTGTTCAAGGAGCCATTTGTTTGTCTTTTTGGCTGTCCACAGTATCCTAAGCCTTCTTCTCCAGGACCACATCTCAAGTTGATTTTCTTTCTGTCTGCTTCCTTTACTGTCCAGCGCTTGCATCCATACATGACAGCCCAATTTATATCCTGCCAATTCCTATTGGACTTAAACTCTGCTAGCTTTCTCTGGATTTGGGCAACTATAATAATAAATGGGTCATCCATGCAGTTAACTACATTTTCTCTAATTGGTTTAAGAGCCATGGTCCTTCAGCACATTCTTTTGAAGGCTTGTTTGAACTAATTATGCTGTTGTGTCTGCTATAGAGGATAAATAGTATAGGTAACATCATGTCCTACCAGCACTTTATTAATTCTGCTCTGGTCACATTGCAACATGTAAGAACAAGGCACTGCAGTCCTGGTACAGCAAACCATCTCCTATTCACACAGCTGCTTAATTGATTTTGCCTGTGCACCTACCCAGACAGCATGCCAAAAGCAAGCAGCTGCTTGTGCAAACATGCCTGCCACGTGCACCGGTAGTTACCTATTTTGCAGGCACAATTTTAGCAAGTGCAGATGTAAAAACTAAACAGTCAGCCACAAGGTTTGATCACCTCAAACAGAATTTGTTCTGCTCTGAGCATGGGACTGAAGAATGTAACAGTCTTAACTTTTCATGCAAAGGAACAAAGGAAAGAAGGATACACACTGCGTCTCATAGAAACAACTGAAGAAAGCATTCAGCCCTCCAACAAGCAATAGCTGTACTAGTCCAGTGACCTTTACTCAGTACTAACAGAAGATGCTTATAACACCTCTAGATAGTACACTGTTGGAAATATCTTGAAGGAATCAAAGATATCAAGACTTTTGTTTTTAAAAAGTATTCATTCTTATAAATCAAAGCAAGTTGATTTTAGGATTACAGTAGCGCTCATGGAAGCCAGTGTGGAGTAGTGGTCTGAGAGTTGGACTATGAGTCTGGAGACCCAGCTCAGCCATGTAAACCCACTGGGTGATCTTGGGCAAGTCACACTCGTTCAGCTTCAGAGGATGGCAATGTCAAACCCCCTCTAAAGAAACTTGCCAAGAAAACCCCATGATACATTTGCTTTAGGGTCACCTTAAATTGGAAATTACTTGAAAGCACACGACAACAACAACAGTAGCACTATTTTCCAAAGTGAGAAAGCAATTTTATGGGATTTTTCTATGCCAAGCCAGAGCATATGAGATGGGGTGGTGGTGGAAGAGAGGCTAGAGCAAATGAAGATGGCTCTAAAATCTTCAGGAAAGAAGTTAGGCAGAAGTGATGTCAGAGTCTCACATGGAAAACGTCCTTAATTTCTCCATACTTTCTCTCCATCCTTAATATCCTCTTGCACAAAGACATAAAGTCTTTATGCATCATGTTTTGATCCCACTCTTTCCTTCTTCTCTGGCAATTGGTTGCTTTTCACATCTCTGAGACAGTATGAAGAGCAGTGGGCACAACAGGCTGCTTCCCAGGCATTTTGCTGCCTGCTGGAAGGGATAAGATAGGTTTTTCTTTCCAATCTGCATACAGAAGCTAACTGCACTGGCATTTGAATGTGACTTCAAACCTGGTAATGGAATAACATCCTCCACTAATTTTGAGGTATCAAGTTAATGGGGCAGGGAGTGGGGGAGAATGGCATTCAGTCATGGCAAAGCGGTTAGTTGGGTTTGCCTAATACCAGTCTTGGGCTCTTTCATATGACACCATGATAGGAGTATGATTCTGCTTCAACTGCCATGTCAACATCTTATGGAATCTTGGGGTTTGCTATTTAAGAAGAGGTATTTAAAATTCCTCAAGCAGAGAGTTTTAGTTCCAAACTACAAACCCCAGTATTCATAGGATGGAAACATGTGCATTGTGCTATAATTGTGCTATAATTGTAGTCAATGAAAAGGCACCTGGAAGCAGAGTGTTGGAAGTAGGTCTACATGACCAAGATTCAAATTCCCAGTCAGCTAAAGTACTGACTGGGTAGCTTTGGACCACTCACAAGACTTTCAAGATAAAAATGGTGAGAAACTAAGTGCACCCCATTGAATGGCTGGAAAGAAATGTAGAGCATGAAGACAAGTGTTTTTTTTTTTTTTTTTTGTTTTTTCATGGCCAAGTGGGTGTTCAAATCCTGCTCTCCAGAATCATAGTCAATGCTCAAACCACTACACAGCTCTGTCTCTGTATAAAGTATCCCAGGCTAAATATCTGCATCAATATTTCTTGGTACTTTAGGAGTGGCTGGACTGATGCCTCACCTCCCTAAATGGAACTGGAGGGTCAGCTTAAGATGCCATTTCAAAAGCTGAGCTGACATAGGAAGCTTAGAAGTGTTGAACGTTTGCCTCTTCCTCTCTCCCCTATCCTTGGCGGGATACAAACCGCCATATAGTACGTATTGTATACGTACTAGGGTTAGGAAGGGGCGGTGCTTCTGCACCCCCTAACCCTAGTACGTATACAATACGTACAAGATGGCGGCACCCCTTCCACATTGGCGCCGCCATCTTTACGTACTGGACGCATAGCATCCAGACATGTCGCGGCACCTATGACATCGCGAATGCGCCAGCGGCGCCTTGCGACATCATAGAGGCGCCGCAAAAAGAAGCTCCGAAATGGAGCTTCTTTTTTGCTCCGCGCGGGAGCCGCGCGGTTTGGCTGCTACGGCTCCCGTGCGGAGCAAATGGCACCGGCGGGAGACCGTCGCAAAACGGCAGTCTGTATCCCGCCCTTGTTGTGCATACTACACCAAATTGTGGTCCTTAAGAACTGTGATTCCTTCTGTTGGGTTCACAGTTAAGTTTCTTCTGACATCTCAGGTTTTTAGGTAGTTTCACAAGCTGACTCCCAAACTCCCTTTGGTCTGAGGAGTCACCCACCCTTTAACTCCATTAAATCCATGCTGTGTATACAAAATATACCAGCTTCAGTTCAAGCATTTTTAGGCAAAACAGGAAAAGACTACTCTCAGTGTGGTGTAGTGGTTTGTGCATTGGACTATGACTTTGGAGTCCAGGTTTCAAATCCCCACTCAGGCATGGGGGGGGGAGACCCACTGGGTGACTTGGGCAAGTTACAATCTCTCAACCTCAGAGGATGGTGAAGGCAATACTCCTCTGAAGAAACTTTTCAAGAAAACCCCACAAGAGGTTTGCCCTAAGGTCATCATAAATCAGAAACAACTTGAAGGCACACAGCAACAACAATTCTCAGAAACCCTATACAGCTTCTGGAGATGAAGGGCAGAAGACCAGGTAAGATGATGGAGCGATGGCTGATTCAGTATCCTGTCTCATTACTATTCACGGCAGTGGGCAATATGCCTGCCCCGTAAACTGTGACCTTTGAGCCAGTTGGTAGGAATAAGGAGTGAGAGGACAGGATAATCTGTCTGTCATTCCACCAATCACCTCTTGGTACAGAGTATCCTATACACTAAATCTCAAAATAGAGTTACAGGTTTCCAGTTACTAAAGGAAGATGCTAACTGCAACTTTGCAACACTGATCTTCTGTATACTGTGCTGTAGAAATGTCTTAGGTAAATAAATTCAAAAGGCAGTGCTGAGATGTCAAGTGACTGTCAGTGTGCAACATGATAGCAAACAGTGAGAAAATCAAGCATGGTTGCTGTTGCTGTGTGCCTTCAGGTCATTTCCGACTTACAGTATAGTGACACTAAGGCAACCCCATCATGAGGTTTTCTTGGCACGTTTCTTCAGAGGGAGTTTGCCATTGCCATCCTCTGAAGCTGAACCACAACACATGCTGACTCTTTCAAGCATGTATAGCAATGATCAAATTCTGGCAATTTACAGTCTTCTCAATTGAGGCTGGAGTGCAACTCCCACCAGTCTAAACCAGCAAAGCCACAATCTGCCCATCTACAACCTATACAGAAAATAAAAGATATGAAACAGGATCAGAGTGTTTAAATATCTAATGAGCTACTATCATTTAGCAGGGCTCAGATGGAAACCTGAGAGGCAAAGAGAAACAGTCCCACTGGACTAGATAGTTGAGGAATATGGAGCAAGCTATTTAGGAGATCAGAGCAACCTCTTAGGTAGGAAGTTTAAAAAGAGATTGGATTTGTATCTGTTCATCAGCAGATCTTGGAAACATTACCTTTTTTAGGTTACAACTCCAATAATCCCCCAGCCAGCATGACATGGTATGCTGATTTGAGTACTGGACTGTGACTCTGGACACCAGGGTTTCAAATCCCCATATAGCCATTGAAAACCAACTGGGTGGCCTTGTGCAAGTCACACTCTCTCAGCCTCAGGGGAAAGCAATGACAAACCCCCTCTGAACAAATCTTGCAAAAGAAACCCTATGGCAAGGTACATTAGGGTTGTCGTCAGTCCGAAATGTCTTGAAGGCACACAACAACAAACAACAGTATGACCACTGAAGGATTATGGAAAGAGTATCCTTTAAAAATAACTTTCCTGAGCTCTGCCCATCAGGGAGTTTGGATCTAAACTAATGAGATTATTAGGACACCGGTGTCTGAGAGAGAAGAATCTCCCTGCAGAGTGCCCCCTGTAGTAAATCTCATGTAAATTCAAGAGGTACCACAGTCTCAGACTCTCTCTCTGGCTGTATCTGCACTGCAGAAGTAATCCAAATTTGACCCTGCTTTTACTGCCAGGGCTCAATGCTATGGAATTCTGGGTTTGTAGTTCATTATGCCACCAGAAGCTCTGGTGCCACCACAAAGTACAAATCCCAGAATTCTATAGCAGTGATCCTGGGCAGTTACAGCAGATTATTTCTGCAGTGTGGATGCAGCCTCTCTCACACACTCTGCCTCACCAGTCCTTCGCTTTCTGCACTTGCTGCGCAAAATGGAGAGATCTGTCAAGCACAGGGTACTTTCTTTAGCAGGGAATGGAAATAAACTTCCCCAAGTTGTGGGTCCTTAGTTATCATCCCCCTCCTCAGCCTTGAGCCATTCCCTCCAGTAGTGGAAGGTACTCAAACAAATGATAGTATGTGTCCATAGGGAAACCATACTTGCCCATAGAGAAGCATTTGAGATTACTTGTCCACAGAGAAACCTAGGAGAATACTTGTCCATAGGAGAACATTGGGCAAGTTATGTTCTCCTATGGGCAAGTAGTCCCCAATTTCCCTATGGACAAGTATTCTCCAGTGTATCACTAAGGGCAGGTAATTTGCAATGGTTCCCTAGGGGCAAGTAGTCTCCTATGTTTCCCTATGAGCAAGTATTCTCCAGTGCATCTCTATGGGCGTGTATTCCCCTATATTTCCCTGTGGGTAAATGTTTTCCTACGAGCAGGTATTCCCCAACGTATCTCTATGGGCAAATGTTCTCCAATGTATCACTAAGAGCAAATATTCCCCTTATGTTTTCCTACGCGCAGGTATTCCCCAATGTATCTCTATGGGCGTGTATTCCCCTACCTTTTCCCCTGGGGAAGTATTCTGCCATGTTTCCTTTGGGGCAAGCATTCTCCAAGGATTCTCGGAGGGCAAGGCTGGGAGTTTCCTCTGGGCAAGGGCAGTCATTTGTTCGAGTCGGCCCCTCAACTTAATCCCACCATCCTGGTGGGTTGGGGGTGTGTGTGGTGCCAGTCTCTGTGGGCAGCATTTCTCCCTCAGCAGCACCCACAAGGAGGAGTGGGGGGCTGGAGGAGCACCCCTCTTCCCCCCTCCCTCCCCCTGCCCTTCTGGCTCCTCTCACTTGTGCCTCTTCTCTCGCCCCCCCCCCCTTTTTTTCCAGGTGCCGGACCCTCCCCGGAGCCCCTCACTCACCTCTGCAGCAGAAGCGCCGAGAGGCTGGAGCCCCCGTGGGGCTGGCAGAGCAGGTAAAGGCGGGAGGGAGGAGGGAGGGAGCCTGGTCGGGACTGAGAGGAGCCCCGGCCGAGAGCGCGGCATTTAAGGCTGGCGGGGAGAGGCCAAGCCCTCCTCCCTCTCTGGGGCTGCCCCAGAGCACACTGGCCTCCTCCCCAGTCCCACCCATTCCGAGGGGTTGGCGCCCACTCCTCACAGCCTTCTCTGCCCCACAAAAGAGCTTCTTTAAGTGGGAGTCCATCCACACTGGAGAATTAATCCGGGTTGACACCGCTTGAAGGGCCATGGCACCTTCCCTCAACAAACCCCCATGCCCAGAATGCCCTAGCCTTGAGCCCTAATAAGCAATAGGTCCAGGAGGCAGGATTTGTGCAAGAGAGGTTTGCTTCGGCCTCCCTCTGAGGCTGAGAGAGTGTGACTTGCCTGAGCCAGTATTTGAAACACACTGCAGGGACAATCCAGTTTGAGAGCGCTTCAACTGCCCTGGCTTGCTGCTAGGGAATCTTAGGAATTGTAGTTTGTTGTGGCGCAAGAGCTCCCTCCGACAGAGAAGGTGAAACGTCTCAGGAAACTGCAGTTCCCAGAATTCCCTAGCACTGTTAGCCAGGGTAGTTGATGCGGTCACAAACTGGATTGTTTCGGCAATGTGTTTTGGAGCTTCGTCTCCAGAGTCGTAGTCCAGTGCTCAATCCATTACTCTGGCCAGAATCGTAGGACTGTTATCACACAGGGAAAATTGGGGCTTTAACCAATGATTATCCCATGAAAATCATACAGTTGCAATTAAGATTTTCACATGACGTCAAGAGCCATTATCCTGGGAATAAACAGGCAGTAAACAGCAACAAATCAATCTTGGGGAAATCCTATGAATGATTTGTTGCAGTTTATTGCCTGTTTATTCCCAGGATAATGGTTATTTAATCACAATGTGTGTGAAAATCTTAATCGTCATTGCTTGATTTTCACAGGATAATCACTGCTTAAGGCCTCAATTTTCCCTGTGTGATAAAGTCCAAAGTTGGAAGAGACCCCAAGGGCCATCTAGCCCAACCCCATTCTGCCATGCAGGAACTCACAATCAAAGCAATCCCCCCCCAACAGATGGCCATCCAGCCTCTGTTTAAAGACCTCCAAGGAAGGAGACTCCATCATTCTCCAAGGGAGTGTGTTCCACAGTCAAACAGCTCTTACTGTCAGGACATTTCTCCTAATGTTGAGGTGGATTCTCTTTTCCTATAATTTGAATCCATTCTTCCCAATCCTATTCTCAGGACGTTCAGAAAACAAACTTTTTCCATCTTGAGTATGACATCCTCTCAAGCGTTTCAACGTGGCTACCATGTCACGTCTTGACCTTCTCTTCTCCAGGCTAAACATATCCAGCTCCCTAAGGATTTTATCACACTGGATAAATCCCAGGCAAAAACTAGATTTAAAAGTAGAAAAACCCCGCAAATGCGGGATATTTTTCAGACGCTGTTAGCCCGAAAGAGAAATAACGCAAAAATAACCTGAATGGAAAGTTGACAAAAACAACTTTTTACTTTCGGGAAATTCCAAAAGTAAAAAGGAGTCAGTTTTGTTGACTTTCCATTCTGGTTATTTTTTGCATTATTTCTCTTTAGGCTAACGTTGTCTGAAAAACATCCTGCATTTGTGGGTGTTTTCCAATTTTAAAATCCCATTTCTGCATGGGATTTAAGCAATTTGCCTCAGTGTGATAAAGTCCTTTTTCATAGAGCATGGTTTTCAGACCCTTGACTATTTTGGTCACCCTCCTCTGGACACACTCCAGTTTGTCAATATCCTTTTTGAACTGTAGTGCTCAAAACTGGAGACAGTATTCCAGGTAGGGCCTGACCAAAGCAGGATAGAGTGGCACTATTACTTCCCTTGATCTAGACACTATACTTCTATTGATGCAACCTAGAATCACATTGGCTTTTTGACTCATGGTGGCTACTGTGCAATCAATCACACAAAAGCCCCACTTTATGTCAAAGCATGCACAGCTGGAGGGGCATTTAATGTAAACCTCGACACATCACTTGATATTTCCAGCCATCTGTAAAAAGTTTTCCTTGTAGGGAACTTGGAAGAACCAGCTTGTCAGAGTAGGCTGATTTTAGAGAGAGTGCCAGTGGGTTTCATGTTGGGAGAAAGGCAGAATATGAATAAAATGATTACAGTCATAAACCCTAACATAAACATGGGTGTCTTAAATAATTTCAATCTATACTGAAATTCATGGGAGTTAATAGACACATACATTTTCAAACTCTGTAATTTACAGCTTTTTAATTCATCCTGACTTAGGGTGATTAAAGGGCATTAAGAGGTAAGTAATCTTATAGAACTGAATTTTGCTTAACACAGATTGATTACCTCAGTGAACAGAAGAAGAGCCTTCAGACCAAAAGCCTATGTATGCACTCTCATCTTTATAAAGTAGGCATTCAATGGGAAGCCCACCATCAGGTCAGGAATGCAACTTCACTATGGGTCTGCCTACAGGGAGAAAGGTAAAATGAGGGCATTGCCCCTCCAAATTATAATTTTGCCTCCCCAAATGAAAATTTCTCCCAATCTCTAAATTTGCTATATTAAACAGTGAATCAGTGGAAATCATTCACACCTAGAACTCATTTATTTGCTGACTTCACATTTCCTTGGTAATTTTGCTAGCCTCTTTCCTTTGGATGCCTGAACTCTAAATTTCTAAATTCTCACTCCTATGGACTTTATTACACAGAGGAAATCAGGGGTTTAAAAAGGCATTTTCCTGGAACAGTCACATAATTGTGGCAAAGATTTTCCCACAACGTCGCGATTAGAGAGGACTTATCCTGGGAAGAACCAGGAATGCTTCAGTAACAAATCATTCACAGGGAAATCTGTGAGAAATTTGGCAACTGAAGGAACTAGCTGGAAATTTCACTGGGGAAACACCATTCTTATTTGGCAGGCAATGATTTCATATTGCCCCCCTCCCTCTGGTGCACCCATGAACTAGCAGAGTGTGAGGGATGCAGACCGCACCAAGTGACACCCAGAGGGTGGGGTGTTACATCTGGACCACTGCCCCTTCAGTAGCGGTGGCTGTTGGGATGGAGGAACTTTTGGTATACCACATAGCAAGAGGCCAAGGGGGGAGGAGCAGTCATTGAAGCCCCATGTGACAAGAACCACATGGAACTCTGGAGGCCAAGGATGGGAGAACCGGCCTTCAGAGCCCTGCAGGACTCTGGAGGTCTGGAGGGGGGGGAGCTGCAGTCTGGTTGGGCTGTGGGGAGGGAAAAGTAACACCCCCCCCCTCCTGCACACCAGGTGACACCAATGTGAGAGACAGCACTGCCCTGAACTTCACCTTCAAGAAGTATGTAAGCACACATATTGCCTCTGCTACTGGAGGTGATGTATAGGCATCCTAACTACAATCAGTCCTCCATACACACAGATTCTGTATCCATGGATTCAACCATCCACACCTTGCTATATATATATATATATCCAAAAACCTTGATTTTGCCATTTTCTATAAGGGACACTATTTTACTAAGTCACTGTATATAATGGGACTTGAGCATCTACAGATTTTGGTATCCTGTAATTAAACCCCAGTGGATGCTAGGGGCCTGCTATAATAACCATTGATGTACCCATGCCTCTGTTAATAACTCTTACTCACCCTATTGTACTCACAGTTGGGATGAATTTAAAATATTTTATATTACAGTGTAAAAATCCATGCACCCAGTAGTTCATACAATATTTATTTATTTATTTATTTTTATTATATTTATTTTTATCTTGCTCTTTTCCCAGGACTGGGACTCAGAGCAGCTTCACAGCATTAAAAAACAGTACAATAAAAAACATTTTTTAAAAAAGTACATTAAAAAGGAATTAAATTATTACAGTATTAAAACAGATAGTGATTAAAAGAATAAAACAATATCCCAACCTGTCCTTATAGCAATTCCTTAAATGCCTATGTGGACAGATAGGTCTTCACCTGCCAGCGGAAGGCCATCAAAGAGGGAGCCGTTCTGACCTCCCTGGGCAGGGAGTTCCAGAGTCGAGGGGCAGCCACTGAGAAGGCCCTCTCTCGCGTCCCCACCAACCATGTTTGTGATGATGTTGGGACAGAGAGAAGGGCTTCTCCAGAGGATCTCAGAGTCCGGGCCAGTTCATACCAGGAGAAACGGTCTGCCAAATAATGTGGACTTGGGCCATACAAGAAGTCTCACAAATCATGGCACTCTTTGCTTTGCTCCAAATGGCACAACAGGTCCAAGTGGATTCACCTCCTGTCTTTCTCTTGGGTTTCTTCCCCTTACACCTGGCTTTTGGGTGCCCAAGCACAACACACATACATACAACACTTTCACAGTAAGCCAGAGAGCACTGGTGTCTGCTGGGAATGAATGGAAATGAGTGCTCAGGCTTTTATACATACAACCCCCCCCCCAAAAAAAAACCTTCTTCGGAGCCACTCACCCCCTAAGATGTTTTCTCACAACTTGGAAACTCACAGAAACATAGCAATTCCCTGAGACTTGGCAACCCTAGTCCTGGCTTTTAGACCTGTCACTTCACCTGGGTTAAATAGAAGCAATCATGTGTATAAGTGTGAAAGGAATCAGACCCAGAACCTGCTGCAGTCCATGTGATTCCTACAAAAGTAAACAGTCATCTTGGCACAAATCATGCTCATCCTGTCCTGAGAGCACTTGATTGGCCAGCTCATGAACTGGACTTGAATAGCATTTCATTATTTTTTACAGTGATGGGTTTACTTGCATAGAATTTCCTTGGCAGTTCAGAATCATACATTCATTTAATTTCTCTTGAGCTCTTCATGTTCATGCTTGCAAAGAAAGCTGTGCTCAGGTGGAAATATCGATCATGAAATGTGTCCATCAAAAGCTAACTTTACATAATTGAACAATTATTCACACCATCTCAGCATTTTATCCACATTTCTCAATGGACAGGGAGGGGTTTAATTTTCTTCTTTATTCCACTGTTGGTACGTGTTTTGAAACATTATTTAACCATGAAGGTACAAAGCAGGTGGATGGTAGGAAAGGTTGAGAGAACAAAAGCTAACTCAGAAGTCTGAGAAATGACAACCTATGAGAATGCTATTTTCGTTTGACAAGCACACATCTGCTGTGCTGAGATATTTATTTGTTTGTTTGTTTGTTTTCTATCCGGCCTTTCTCCTGACACAGAATTCAAAACAGCTCACAGACATATAAAACAAAGTACAACTACAAAACTATTAATACAAAAGTTAAGAAAGAATCACACCGGTTTTTAAAACATACCAGTTAAAAACACAAGTTAAAGCAATTTTAAAAGCAGGTTTAAATCATAATAAAATAGAAGTGCAACATCAGCCATTAAAGGCTTCATCTGCAACAGATAACTGGATCCTGACTAAAAACACTTAAGGAGATTATCTCACAGTCCCACCTCGCTCTTGCCATAATTGCAGTACTTAAAAACCCTGTAAATATACTGGTTTTGGAATTTTTAATATTGTATGTATCAAATCTTGTATCACAAAATAAGCCATAGGCTGGAGACTTAAGAGTTTTTAAATAAGATAAAGGAGATATCCTAGGAGCCTTGTTTCTTGTAGAGCACATAATACATTTTCTTTTTTCCTGCTCCTTGTGGGAGAGCAGTTTCTGCAGGCTTTTGAAGCAACACAAAAACCTGCACAATATGGGAACTGTGAGCCTTGACAGACCAGCATCAAAGTCCGTCATCGGGGCGGAGTGGGGATGTGGTGTCTGCACAATGCATGACCCAACTCCACGCCCATGCCGGCATAACGCCATGCACCAGCGTGATGCCGTGCGCCCACCACATGGCATGTGGTGTCATAGTGCTCCTCTGGTGCTGCATCCAGATGAAGCAGCACCCAACCAGCGCCAAATGAGCTTTTTGCAGCTCCCTTTTGTGCTGTGGAAAGGCCAGATTGGGGCCGTGGCATGTAGTTGCTGTAGCCCCAGTCTGGTGCTGAAAGGGGCAGTCTGTTCAGCCCCAAAGTCAATAGTGGGATGTGTGTGCAAAGCAATAGGCAATAATGCTTCTATAAAACAGCCTGCCAGGGTCCAAATTAAACACACCATGATTTTCACAGTTTGCCTCTGCGCAGATGTTCTTGCTTTCCTAAAGGTGTGTATGTGTGGGAAGAGGTATGTTGGATGATGGCTTGGGAGAGTGTAACCCTTTCCTTCCACTACTGTTCTAATCCAACTAACCCAGAAATATTTCTGTTGAGGTGAATGCAGGGGTATAGTTGAGCTCCCAAAGGTTAAAGTTCTGTTTGATGATGATATCATCTCTCACACATATACACACGAACTGACTGTCCTATTCTCTCTGAGTCTAGCTGAGAAATGTTTCCAAACACACACACTTTCAGTATCTAATAAAAAAGGATGCTAATGAAAAATCCAATTGGACTTGCTAATTTGTTATGTTGAGAGTCAGTCACTCAGTGGATTCAGATGTCATCATATACCAGGGTCCCCTGGAAACCATTTTTTAATTAAAGCTAAATTAGCATGCTGGCTTCTTGTACCACTTCCTATTATTTGCAGTAAGAATGGCAAAAATGAGCAACTGGTGTTCCAGGTAATTTTACCCAACAAGTCATTAAAACAATCCACAATTTATTGTAGGATTTGTTTCTCTGACTCAGTTTATTTCTTTGGCTTCTCTGTCTCTTGCAAGGTTTGCATACCATGCTAAATGAACCATAGACCCTGGTACATGGTTTGTTAGGCACTCTAGTTGCAAGCAAGAATGATTGGGCAGTGTGTACCAATAGGCTACCTTTTGTAGGTATCCTTGCTTTGTTGTTGTTGTTAATTGCCCACGAATCGATCTTGACTCATGGTGACCCTGTGAATGAGATATCTCCAAGATCCTATCTTCCACTGCTCTGCTTATGTCTTGTACATTCATGCCCATGACCTCCCTGATTTAGCCATCTGGCATGTTTCTATTACCTCAACTTTTCCTATCATCATCATCATCATCATCATCATCATCATCATCATCATCATCTTTTTGAATATGTCATGCCTTCTCATGATATAGCCAAAGTATGACAGCCTCAATGTAATCATCTTGACTTGTAGGAGTATTTCTGGCTTGATTTGTTCAAGGACCCATTTGTTTGTTTTTTTGACTATCCACGGTATTCTCAGCACTCTTCTCCAGCACCACTTCTCAAATGAGTTGATTTTCTTTTCGTCTGCTCTCTTCACTGTCCAGCTCTCAGCTCCATACATAGCAATGGGGAATATCATGGCTTGGATGATTCTAGCTTTTGTGCTCAGTTGTATATCCTTACACTTTAAGATCTTATCTAGTTTTTTCATTGCTGTCCTTCCCATTCCTCATCTTCTTCTTATCTCTTGACTGCAGTATTCATTCTGATCAATGTTTGATCCAAGGTACAAGAAATCTTTAACTAATTCAATTTCCTCATTTAGGTTGAATTCATGTAATTCCTCTATGGTCATTATTTTTGTTTTTTGTATGTTCAGCATCAAGACAGCCTTTGCATTTTCTTCCTTGACCTGCCTCAGTTATTGTTCCAAGTGTATTATATTTTCCACTAGTCATATGTTGTCATCCACATATCTTAGATTTGTTGATGTTCCTTCCTCCTGTCTTCACTCCTATTTCTTGTAAGTAAGCCTGCTCAATTTATGATGTTTTCTGTGTCCAGCCTTGCCTGGCCCCCTTGCCAATTGCGATCCATTCTGTCTCTCCGTATTCTGTTCTAACAGTTGCCTCTTGTCATGTGTACAAATTTCTCATCACAACTTCCAAATGTCTTTGAAAATGTTCCTTAGCCTTTCATGATTAATACAGTCAAATGTTTTGATGCACTCTATGTCAGGGATGATGGGAGTTGTAGCTCTTTACCTCTGGCTCTAACTCACCACCTTGTTATGCAGCGGCGCTGACCAGCTTTGGTCAGTGGTTAATGCTTTTCTTCCAAAGCAGCAGAGTTTCAGAGAATAGGCTGAAGACCCTGACAAACTCTCCAAGCCTTCTCACTCTTCTTCCTGAGATGTCTTCAAACTTCTCCAGGATCCTGCTGGCTCTTGTATCTTCACTCAAGACACCAGACAACTCAGTAGTCTTATATAAAAGATCTACTTTATTCTACTATATACAAATACTATATGCCCTACAAATCACAATCTCTAATATCTCCAAAACACTCCAACTATCCACAACTACCCACTCTACTCCACAAAATACATAGGCAAACATAGCAATTATTATAGCCATTGTTAAACACCACCCACTTAGTCAGTTTCCACCCAGTGGGCATGTACACTCATTTGATTGGTTCACATAGTTCAACCCATACTTAACAATTTCATCATTTCACCTTGTATACTTAATAAATCTCAGGTGTTTTCAATTGTATATTCTATAATTCTGTCCTTGACATTCAAGCCTTCTAAATTACATTAGCTTTTACACCTGTGTGGCTTCTTAATTGCTTTTGCTTAGTCATAGTGACTTTCACATACATGTTTTATTTCTCTACTGTATGTCCCATGTTGCATTTTCCTTAACACTCTATAAAGCACATGCTGATTTTCTTCAAGGAAGAAGGCCTTGTTGGTGGCTGCCCCCAGACTTTGGAATTCTCTCCCTAGGGAGGCTGAGATGGCTCTGTCCTTGCTCTCCTTCTGTGGCAAATTAAAACATTTTTGTGCCACCATGTCTTTAAAAACTGAATGGGATGGATTTTTACTGGGGCACTGTGCTGTTTGTAGTTTGTATAGTCTTTTAATGAATTTTAATGTTTTTAACTTTATAAATTGTTAATTGCCTTTTAAATAACTTTTGTATTTATATTTATATATATAACTTGTATATTCAAGTTTGTGTACAGCTTTTGGTCTGTATTGTTTTAAAATATGTTGTAAGCTGCCTTGAGTTCCATTATTGGGAGAAACGTGGGATATATTTTGTCATTTGCCATCAAATCATATGATGATGATGATGATGATACAAGGTTCAAATGCTGATCTAACTGCTTTAGCTACACATGAGCATTTATTTTATAAAAGTCTTCATATTTTTTGAATTACGGTCAGCCTATATTAATGTATATGGCCAGAACTTGTTCATATCCTATGCCTATTGCCTTCCTTGTTTGATATAGACAGATAGATAGATAGATAGATAGATAGATAGATGGAGGGCAGGAGCAAAGCTGCCATTTCAAGAGCTGAATTGGCTGTTAATTTGTAAATAACCAAAAAAAAGTTCTGTAAGTTTCAGTGTACTTGCACAATATCCAGTGGCTGGTGGCTGACATGTAACACTGATCTATACATTTTTACTCAAAAGTATGTATTTAGTATGTCCAGGATTTCAGTCCTGTAGCACATGCCTACCTTCCCTACTAACTCACATCTGGAGTTCTACTTTGCTGCCCCTCATTTAGGTCCAATCAAGAACCAACTGATCCTCTCCGGGATGGCGTACGAAGGTATCTTCAGTTCCCATCTGACCGGACTGTGTTGATACTCCATGCAAAAGTTGCTCAGAAATCATATGGAAATGAAAAAAGGTAGGAAACCATCTTGACCTTCTTGTTAACACCAGATTGCCACAGGAGACTCTGCAAAAGAGAAAATGAACAGGTGGTATATGTGGTTATGTGTGAGTGTTGTACATGAAATGTACTGTGAATCTCTTGATTTTTCTTGTGCTGTACATTCATTCCTAGCTCCGCTTTCCATAGTACTGATCTCCTTTCCTGCTTTGACTCAACATCTAACCTCTCTACCACCAATTTATCTGGGAAGCATATAAGAACTTGGAAAAGTTGTTTCTGGACTAAATCTCTCAAAACACTCACCCAAAACATCACTGGCCATACTTAATGGGGATTCCAAAAGGGTAACTTTACAGTTCTGGAGCACAGAGGGCAGTTGCACTTCTTGAGATATTGGATCACCAGCTCTAATTAACAAAGTCAATATGAGGGTTAACGGGAATTGCAATCTAGCAGCATCTGGAGTGTCACATGTTGCCTAGACCCAACACAGAGAGGATGGAAAGCAGATGTATTTCTGGATCTGTCAAACCACCAGAGACATAGAGATACCTTTTGTTATTCTCCCATTGGTAAATCAGACATGGCCCTCTGGTGATTTCCTAATTTTAACCCGAATGTTGCAGAGGGCCCTGTCTCATTTCCCAGCAACTATTTGCTATTTGCAAATCTGACAGTTTTCCAGTTGAGACCAGTGGTCAGACAGTCCCTAGAAAAGATCTTGGGTATGGTCAAAACAACTTGTAGATAAGCAATGGACAAACTTCAGCCCTCTAGATGCTTTGGACTGTGGCTCTCAGTGACTGTCACTATTGGCTATGCTGGGAAATGAGAGTTATGGTCCAAAAATATCTAGATGGCAGTCTAATTTCTTTTCACCATCCTGAAGAAGTTGATCACTGTTAATCAGTTGAGTCTTTTTCTCACCCAAATGCCACCACAGTATGAATGTGGAGCTATGGAAGAGAACAAGACTCCCATGTAAGTGGAGCAGTAAATCTGCTCTGGGTTTTATTCCAGACATGAAAACAGCTATTCAAGATGCTCCCTAAACTATGTTAACCACTGTGGATAGTTATGTTAAAGTTCAAACTAAAAGCTGATGTGGATTCACTATTCAACTGACATGGGAACAACCAGCTGACACTGCTACAGAAGCACCGGTAGAAAAGTATTTAGAACAAGACAGAACATGAATGGTAGTATATCAATGTGTTGTAGTAGTTTCAACACTAGACTACAACTGGAGACCAGAGTTTGACCAGGGTTCCACTCAACCATGGAAACCCACTGAGTGATCTTGGGAGAGCACACAACAACAAATACTATATATACTCGCCTATAAGTCGAGAAATTTTTGCCCCAAAATAGCCTATAGAATCTTTGGTAGACTTATGCATGGGTCAATAGGTCCCCAGCCGGGCTGCCTCCACAAGGGGCAGCCCAGTTGGAGAGAGCCTGGGAAGGGTGAGTGATTGCCCTGCAGCCTCTCCCTGGCTGGACTTCTTCCGAGGAGAAAGCCCAGGCAGTGAAAGGCTTCCAAGGGTGTGCATTCACCCTGGAGTCTCTCCCTCGCTGGACTGCCTCCGCAGGGGAAAGCCTAGCTGGGGATAGGCTTCCAAGGGTGAGTGATTGCCAGCGGCCTCTCCCCAGCTGGGCTGTACCCTTAAGTCTGACCCTCGACGTATCCATGGGTTATATAAAAACCCATATTTTTGCCCCAAAAGTTGACCTCGAATTACACATGAGGTCGACTTATAGATGAATATATATGGTAGGATCAGTCAGTCACCTCTACTCTTCTGCAGAATTTGTATGATTGGAAACCTCTCTGGCTACCCATGTTGTGACACAAAGTCTTCTCAACAGTTAGAGCTTTGTGGCTTTGGCAAGTAGTGGAGGAAATCAGTTAAGAACTGACCCAAAATATGTAGATTTAAAGTTTAAATGAGTCTGTACAGGACCTGATGTGTAAATAACATCCTCAAAAACACTACTATGGCTCAGCAGTATAAAACCACCCATTCTTGTAGTTTTATTACCAGTGTTTTATGCGGTACCAATGCGGCATGAATCCAAGCCATTCATGTGAGTTTAAAGACAGTGAAAACCCATATAAAATACCGGAAAACATGTTTCTAAACCTTTGGACCTCAGTTTATTTGTGTTGGTCTAAGGATCTGGCTGTGAATGTAAACTCTGTTCTCAACCTGTTGAGACTTCCACATTCCAGGCTGAGAAAGTCACAAGGACAAGTTCTCTCTCTGCTCAAGCAGCAATTAAGAAATGGATGCCTCCACACAACATATAATCTCCACTATTTTAAATGGGGGTAGTATGGGTGTTTTCACCTTGTAGATCAGGAATAGGGAAAGCACAACTCTCCTGATACTGTTGGACTGCTGGCTGTGTTGGGAGTTGAGAGATGTGGTTGAATAATGTCTAGCAGGCCACAGGTTATCAACTTTTGTTAAAGAGCCTCCAATGTTGTAAGCTGCCTTGAGGTTTGTGCCTGGAGAAAGATGGGGTGTTTTAATTAATTAATTAATTAATTAGACGTGATTTTTTTTTTTCAGGCAATGTCTGAAGCTGCAAGAGAATTTGGAAAAGTTGGTTGTTGAGACTACAACTTAAGAAATCTCCCAGGCAGCATGATGACAGACTGTGGGGTTTGGGGAGCTGTGTTTCAAAAAGTTAATTCTCTCCTCTCTGATCTGTGATCATACCAAGAGACAAGTGAGCCTGTCTAGCAGCATTATAGAAAAGCATAGGCTTTCAAATCCTATTGTTTGTTCAGATGAGAGTAAAGCTCACTTGGAATAAGCTATGTATTGCCTCACCATTCAAATTTTTTTTTTGGTGGGTTTTTCGGGCTATGTGGCCATGTTCTAGAAGATTTTCTTCCTGACATTACGCCAGCATCTGAAGATGCCAGCCACAGATGCTGGCAAAACGTCAGGAAGAAAATCTTCTAGAACATGGCCACATAGCCCGAAAAAACCACAAAAACTATGGATGCTGGCCATGAAAGCCTTCGACTTCACATTCAACATTTGATTAAATGGATCTATTCTAGCTGAGGTTAACCAATAAGATTCCAGCCTTTGTAGTAGTTGGAGGAAGAGTCAATGAAAGAGCTCCCTCAGCAAAATCCACTGGTTTTAATCTTTTCGACAATGTCACAGTTTATACTAGAATAGCTTTTCTGGCCCAATTTATGTTCTCTGGTTTTAGAGATGTCCTTATGATTTTCAAAAAGATAAACCAATTTATATTTCATAATCAAACATTACATATGGTTAGAAACCAGATGAAAGGTAGATTCAATAGGGTATGTTGGCCTTCAATTTAAAGTTTGGATGAATTAATTTATTGACACTGGACAAAGAGCTCCTTCAGGATCAGTTTCATATCTGTAAAATGATTTTTTTTCTAATTAAAGGGTTCTTGTGCATGTAAATGAAATAAGGGCTAGACATAGACTAAAGCTATACATTTCATTTTTTTTTGTATCTTTTACAAAATATGGGTGATATATTGCTCCAGTAAAACTCAGATATTGCTCCACTGACCAAATATTTCTTTTACCTGACAGGTTTTTCTGCCCACCACCTTGTGTTTATCTCACTGGACCAGGCTGGAAAGAAAAGAAGGAAGAGATTAAAGGTATAACCCAGGTAGAAGCCATATGAATGGAACTGAAGGAAGATTAAATGTTCTTGGCTGTGTCCATTCCATAGGGGGTAGGAGTAGCACACTTCAGCTACCAGTGACAGAGTAAGAGGGAGACTACACTACACCAGGTTCAGTACCATGCAAACTGTCATGGCTCAGCCTTTGGGATCCTGAGATTTGTAGTTTGGGGAATTACTTAAAATGTTCTGAGAAAAATCTCTAGTACCGTAGTTCAAGAAAATGGGACTATAATTCATAATATTCCATATGATGGAACCATGAAGTTTAAAGTGGTATCCAGTTATGATAACTCTGTAATGTAGATACACCAAGAGCCTATGTTTTCAGAATAAGGGCAGAGAAAAAACATTTTAATGATAGTGCTGACCAATGCCATGCAAAATGGCTGCCATCACCTTAACCTCAATCTCCATTAATTCTGAAGGAACAGAATTAAATTGAAGGTTTGATGGCTTGTTCTTTATTTCTCCTTCTAGGAAACCAAATTATGATTAGATTTCCAATATCCCATACATCAAACATGGCTGTAGTATACAAATGTAGTATACAATATCACAACCAGCTACATGAATATTTCTCAGCTGATTAATACCCATCCTCTCTGCCAGTCTGGTTTCAGTTCACTTGGAAAAAACAAACATGGACAGGATCCTGTCCATATGAGCTGTATTTTTATCATGTAATTATGTCTTGTAGCTCTTCTGATATTACCCCCAGAAAACTCACCTTGTAAGTGATACTTGGATACTAGTTGGTGGTTCCTGGGAGGTACCAAAAGGTCTTGGGGCTGCATGTGGCTCACAAGTCATTATTATATCACCCATGATCTGAACTACAGTAAGTAGTTTTGAATGTGCATCTATTTGTATGAATCAGCATATGCAAGATTTATGCACATCTGTGTTCTTTTTTCTTTTAATGCATAAGTGATTGCCCTGTTGCTTAGCAGCTCTCACACAGCTACTTGTGTATGTGTGTCAAGGTCCTACATCTCTATTCAATTCTAAGAATCTCAGTGGAGAACATTTAACAGCAATAGGCTGAAGACATTCTGGGAGAAGCATAGTAACTCTTGCTTTAATCAATTGTTAATGTCTCCTTATAAACATATATTAGCTAGAAAGGGCCTAAATTTCCTAAAGGCATCAGATTTCATCTGAACTTGGAAGCTAAGCAAAGTCAGCTCTGATTAGTACTTGAATGGGAGACCACCAATGAATATCAGGTGCTGTAAGCTATATTTCAGAGGAAGGAACTGGCAAAACCACTTCTGAATATTCCTTGTCTAAGGAAATCCTATTAAATTCATGGGGTTTCCAGATGACTTGAAGGCACATATACACACATTAGCTAGAAGGGAGATTATAGCTGTACTTTAACCAATATATGCATTATAGTGTTGTTCCATGGCCATATAGACACAGTAATGAAAAAGCAGGGGGGAAATTCTCAAAAATCATATAACCTTGAGGTGCAAACTCTACGGGTCTTCTTTATATGCATGTCAAGTTCCAGGTGTCTAGTTTTCATGGTCTTGGAAGTATGTCCCTATTCATTATTATTATTATTATTAGTAGTAGTAGTAGTAGTAGTAGTAGAAGTAGTATTGATTTAGCCATCTGCTACTTACCCTATACTCACAGTACAGGCCTTCCCTTGTCTCAAGGAATATGATTGGGACCAAGCCCCTCTCTAATTCTAAACTTCAAGCAGTTCAGTTGCTGATTCTCAATGCTATGCATCTATCTCATGGTGTTCTGAGAGAATGGTTAACACTCATTCCCACTTACATTTAAACTGGTTTGTGATTCGCCTTCGCTCTGTGTTGGTAAATTGATTCCAAAAGGTCTGTCATTCCTACTATGAAAGCGGATCTCTTCATTATCCCCTTGTAATCACTTCTTTTTGGGCATGATTGTTGTCCCCACTAATTTGTGCCACTTCAAAATGCATGTCAACCATCTGTGCATCACCAGTGATGTAAGCGCAGAGAGTGTCTGAAAAAAACAGTTTTTTTGCGTTTGCCTTATTTTATTGTGACAAAAACCAATCAAAGTAGGATCAGAACCAGTTTCTAATGGGAACAATGGTCCTATAATCCCATCAGCAATTCACTTTAAATCATAGTGGGAATGCACCTGAACTACATATTAGAATCTCAGCTCAGTTAATACACTAGTAGCTTTGGGCAAGTTTCTCTCTCAGAGCCTTCATTCTGCAACAGAAGGGGGGATTATTAATAATAGTTTAAATTAGGGATTCTTGTGAAGACTGCAACTTAATAATGCTTGTAAAGTCTTTTGAATTCTTGAAAGTACTATACAAAGATTAAGATTTGTATCCTTCTCCTTACTGCTACCCTGGCCAAGTTGTGTATTGCCATGCTCTCACATAATTGAATTCCCTATTTTTCCAGGGGCTGGAGAACCTGTGGCTTTCTGTTGGACTTTTGTACCTATCAGTCCTATCCAGCAAAGCTAATGGTATGGGAACAGGATTCTAGCAACATCTGGAGGGCCATAAGTTTCCTGTTCCTGTTCTAAGCCATGCAGTTATTGTTCACTTAGCCTAAGTCTGCCCATGCTTCTCTGATCAGCTTTGGCAATATGTCACCAAGGAGAATCCAAGAATCAAGAGAAGATGTGTCTACTTAAATCAAGATTTATTTTGGCCTCTCTTTCCTAGTTGACTTGACATTATTGACTGTAGTGAACACAGAGCAATCCACATCCAAATGGCAGCCTGAAAAAACACCACAAAACAGCCAGGAGCTGTTGGTCTGCAAGTTGTGGTGCTAGCTTCTGAAAATATGTCCAGACCACAGAAAAAGTTTTACCGTCTCAAGACTTGCTGACACATCAAGGGTCCAGGAGTAACTGATTGTGATACAAATATTAGCACTAATTTTAAAAGGGGAAATCTGTGTTCACCACACTCTTTTATAGGGGACTCCACACATTCTTTTGAAATGGGGAGAAAAGTTAGGATGTTCCAACCACAAAATTTTTTGATACAAACTCTTTGGTATTTATTTATTTACTTCATTTATATGTCACCTTTCCTCCAGAGTAGGACCCAAGGCAGCTTCCAGAAATAACAAATTAAAAACTTTTTCAATAAAAAATTTAAAACAATTAAAAATTCCCATATTAAACACTATAAAAACATTTTAAAAGCAGTCCAAAAGTTACAACAAATAAAGCATACATCTAAATAAACCCCTTTCCTGTGTAACCATTAAAAGCCTGCTTAAACAATACTGTCTTGGCCTGCCCGCGAAATGAGAGAAGGAAGGGGCCAGTCTACCTTCCTGCAGAAGGGACTTCCAGGGGGTTGGAGCAGCCACCAAAAAGGCTGTCTTTCATGTCCTCGCCAGGTGAGTCTATGATAGTGGTGGGCCCAAGAGAAACCTTTCCCCTAAAGACCTTAGCATTTTTTCAGGTTTATACAGAGAGTTATGATCTTTCAGATAGTCTGGACCTAAGCCATATAGGGCTATATAGATCATAACCAGCACTAAAAATTGTGCCCAGAAATGAACCAGTAGGCAGTGAAGCTGGCCAGTGAAGCTATTCAGTGAAACTGAAAAATAATCAACCATCATTAGGACAAGGACAATATGGTTGAGAATGTATACAAATATAAAACATGCAGGTACAGGACAGTTTACCATTAAATACCACTCACTGGGACTTAACAGAGACATGGGACTGGCCCAAGTGGGAAACAAGATGATGGACAACTAATACTCTACTACACTTTCATACTACAGAACAGTTGCTTCAGTTTAATTACACAAAGTAGCAAAAGAGGTAACTCAGTATCTGGGTTTACACCTACCTCGAGTTCTCTGATGGAAGAACAGAACAATGTAAATGTAGGCCTGTTACAGACAGCCAAAATAAAGCTGCTTCGAGTCACTTTGGAGGTATGGTATTTCAATGATGCATGAGTCCTAAGAGTCTGGAAGCTTCATCAAAGCTGCACTCCAGTCCTTAGGACTGGAGCGTGGCTTTGGTGCGGCCTTTGGACTCTTAGGACGCATGTATAATTGAAATACCATACCTCCAAAGTGACTCGAAGCAGCTTTATTTTGGCTGTCTGTAACAGGCCGTAATAAAATAAATGAAAAGGTTGCCACACCTCCCTACAGTTTTCTCCTTTCACAACAACAGTGCAAACAAGTAAACAAGGGTGAATGACTTATTTTTCACTTTTTCTGGAGCTGTTGCAATATCTGTCTTACTTCTTTCTTTCACCAGCCAAAGATCTAACAGAGTCCAGTTCCAAGGTTTGTGGGTATATAGGACTTGACAGCATGGGCAGCGGCCATGTGGAGACCCAGAAGCTAAACTTTGAGGAATTGTCAGACTCCAAGGTAAGCCTTCTAATGTTTTTCTGTTGGAGGCAGATTTGTATGAAATACTGATTATATAACATTTTCTAATGCTGGATCTCAGTGCTAGAGGATAGTCTGACCTGCCTTTTTAGATGGGAGCTCAGCCAAAAAAAAAAAAAAAAGGAAATACATCATCAGAAAGAGGACACAGATTTGAATAAGATGTGCTTGTGCTAATTTGTACTTATGAAGCAAACTTAGAAATAATGGCTGGAAGTCAAATAGATATGCAGCGCATCTCAGCATAGTGGGAAAGACTGTGACCAGGGGCCCTATGTGCCTGCTGAGTGCTGGTGAACAATTCCAAAACTCTTGCACTCCCTTCTTAATATTTCTTTATTGTTAAATGGTTTGGATTGGACAGAATGTCAGTTAGAAGGTGGTTTCAAACGGTCATCTTCAATCCCTTCAAATAGAATTCTCTGTATAGCAGGACATATAGCAGGACTACAGTTTAGGATTTTTATGTTCATTCTTCTTAAAACTACTGCTTTTTACTGTCTTCTGAAATTTCCAGTGATTTGGGATACAATCCAGAGAAAATACATTAATTTCAAATAGAGAGTGAAACACATGTCTAATCCAATACATATGCTTCACATTTTAACTCAGCATGATATTAAAGGGCTTAACTTTCATTGGTTTGAGTGTGCCCTGCCCCATACATACCATTTTTGAAGTGTTTTACATTAAATACTTTACAGTATGATCTTTTACCTCTGACACATACCATACACAGTGGAAATTAATGTATTCCCAATAGTGGGCACTGAAACATGCAAATATATCTGTGCCAACAATTGAGAAAAGAAGACGCAGGGCATTTCATGGTTCAAGTCCCTGTCACTCAAGATGCTTTGGTTGAAATTTCGGTTTCCTTGAACAGTAGCTTAGTGGTGAAAACTGAAATAAATCATAGCCACAAAATCTTATAGTAACATTTCACAAAAGGAAAAGGACAAAGGGATTTGTGCCAAATACTGAAGAGCAGTCATCCTCATCCAGCAGGTGGAGGTGTTATGTGTACAAATCTATACAAGATTTCACAGTGCATGGGGAAGAAAACAGATCCAAACATTTACCTCCCACATACATTAGGTGGTGCTGTATCTAAGGCTGCATCGATGCAGAATTAATGCAGTTCAATATCACTTTAACTGCAATAGCTCGATGCTATGGAATTCGGGTTTTTGTAGTTTTGGGAGATGTTTAGTCTTCTCTATCAGAGAGCCCTGCTGACACAACAAACTACAGATCCCAGGATTCCATAGGATGAAGCCATGACAGTTATAGTGGTGTCAAACTGTATTAATGCTGAAGTGTGGCAGCAGCCTAAACCAGCCAATGCAACCACTGTATGGAAAAAATTAGTTTGTGAAATTGCACCTCCAAGAATTCCCCTCCCAGCAGGACCACTTCCTCTGTTGGCTGGGGAATTCTGGGAGCTGCAATTTCCAAATTGTCTTTTCTCGGCTCTGATCCAATGTACATGAATTTTAGCAGGGAATAGATAGCGCATGCTACCTGCAGCCAAGCCAGTGTGATCCTCATTCATTCTGCATACAGTATAGCTGGAAATCTGCCTTTCCATCTGTCTTGCACTGTGCATGGCAATGCAGAGGCTTATTCTGTCCCAGGGACAAACTGGACATGACATTATATATATATATGCATCTCTGCATTTCATGTGCACTTTTAAGAGTGCAAAAGAGCAAATGGGAGAGCGGCTGAGAATTTTGATCTTAGCAGAATGGTGGGCAACTACTGTGGCTCTAAGGACAAATTTTCTGCCTTGGAGGGCTGCAGTAATGGCCAATAATGCCAGCAAAATTTTTAAAATACCAGAAGTGGTGAGAAAGCCAACTCTAGTTTTGAAAACAGGCATTTTAATCTCAAGTGGTGCATGAGGTGGAGCCTGCAGACTTCCAAAAGGATGAATTACCACACCTGGAGGCAATTCAGCTAGAAAAGGGGTGGCCAAAGCAGTCAGGAGCGCTACAGAAATAGTCTTGGGGTGCCCATGTAGTCTGAGAGCTGCTCTTTGCCCATCAACAGTTCCCCTGTTGTCATCTAATTTTAATTTCTTATTAACTTACTGATTGCACTGTGAGGAATTCCCAGTGCAAATAGCATTTGGGTAGAAGAAAGCATTAAAATGACACATGCAGCAAATACATATCCTAGATAACTTATGTTAACCCATTCAAAACTTCTGGGTGTTCAAAGAGGTTTTGATTTGATGCTGAATAGAATACAATGTCAGTTCTAGTCACACCTCCATGGGGAGGTTGTTCCACAGTTGGGGCATCACTACAGAGGAGTCTCGCTCCTTTCTGATCCCATAATGTAACATGAGTAAAGAGCCCCCCCCCCATGATTCCAAAGCATGGGAAGTCTGATACAAGCAAACAGACTCTTGCAGACATTTAAGCTTCTCGGGGGGGGGGAGTATAGTGGGTCCTTGTTATCTGCTGGGGTTTGGTTCCAAACCCCCCCCGTGGATACCAAAATCCAAGGAGGCTCAATTGTGATTAAAT
>JACSCI010000415.1:1440-19918 GCA_016801065.1 Sceloporus tristichus | reverse complement strand
GAGAGACTGCAGCTCTCATCAGCCCCTTGGACAGCATAACAAATAAAAGAAGCATGCTGGGAATTGCAGTACCCTGACACCTGAATTCCCACACCTACTTTTGGAATAAGCCTTGTGCGTAATCCCAGCTAGAGGGGTTTCGTTTTTCTGTTCAAGAAAGAAGGAACACAAGAGAAGAGCCTTTTCCTGTTCCTCTCTTCTGTTCAGTAGTTTCAGTCTAGAACAGGCCTGCTGTAAGGGCCAAAATTTTAAAGGCTTATTTGGGCCACAGATAGGTTTTTAATGGCTCACTTTCCAACTTTTCACTTGAGGGGTGAATGTTGACCCTTCCTCTGCCACCACCTTCCAGCTCCTTTCCAGGGTCAATTGGTTTATAAAAAATATTTATACAGGTTCAGATTGGAGATTCTCCATTAAATCCTGGAGGCCCTTCAGCTCCATGCTTTCATGTGTCCCTGCTCTTAGTTGTAGTTTGCTTCTGCATCCCAATTATCTACACATTGCTTACCAGGATAAGCTTTTTCCATACAAGGCTCTACCATTCAGTCTGTTGTTGTTTTCTTCAGTGACACTCACTACACTGATAGGGACACATTGAAAATAGTGGGACCTTCATTTATACCCATAACTTCACAATGTCCTGATCAGATCTGGTTTTCTTTCACAGGATATAATAGATGTTGACTTGCGCTTTTCTTCCTATCCAGACATGGTTTTCTGGTAACTCAGGAAAAGAGCAACCTAGTTCCATTTCAGAAGCTACAACACTTTGGAATGGTTGTCGACACGGTGCTGACCAGTCTATCTGACCAAACAAAGGGTAAGATCCATGAAGAACACCCTCAAATAGGTCGGTTGTCCTCAGTTTTCAGACCTAGTGTTACTGGTGCACCTACAGTGCCTGATCTGCTTCAGGTAACAGTTTGGCATGAACATGATTTCATGCCAGGAGCCGAGAGTGGTTCCTCTAGCTCTATCAAAAACAGATGGCACAGATAAATCACCTGTTCTGACATTTGCAAAATAGCTTCAAACCCCTTTGAATGGCGGTTGTTGCCGCCAATCGACAGGGATGGTCTGATCAGGGCCCTGCTGTAGTTCCAAATAATGGTGGATGCCAGCTTAGGGCGATGTTAATCATTTTGTTACTCCTAATAAATAAAATGAACAAATAAATAATAGGATCAACAGTCTCTACTCCACAATATAAACTGGCTTGAGCTATAACCAATAGTGCTTGTTTTCAACCACAACTACTAACAGCTCAATTCTGATTCAGATTGACAAGTTAACATGAAAGGTTAATGTGGACCAAAGGTCTGACCCAATCCAGGTCACTGATGACAAAACCAACATTTCTAATAACTTGGTTCAAGAAATGATTTCAACTACTTTTTCTCACAATCAAAACAAGGCTTTGGTAAAATTGCTGCTTGTCTTGGATGCATTTTAAGATGCTATAAGAAGACTGGAATATCTCTGTTGGGATCAGTTGTTGATCCCTCCGTTTACAGTGCAGCTGCTTCCTCTGCACTAGCAACCATCACATCCATCTAAGATAAATGTAGGACATGACATGACCTTCACCTTCCACATTTACATGCCACCATTGTTGGGTGGCCTTGAATCAAAGAAGCATCCTCTGGAAGACACATCTTGTGGCTCTCACGGACTTCCGGTTTGGCATGGCGTCCGATTAGGTCTCTTCTAGGATAGCTGCTGGAAGGGACCTGCCAGCTGTGGTGTTAGGATTGCATTTTGGAGGTTTCCAAAAGCAGTCAAGAATTCCCCCTGATATTGGGGAATCAGAGGTGCTCTCTGGAGTCCAGTTCCCGACATAGGGATTGAGAAAAAAGAAGATCTAACTTCTCTCCCAGGTATGTCGGAGGGGACCGTGGAGCAATACACAGCCGCAGCGTGTGCCGCCATTACATGGCTCACAGGACGCATCCAACTATTTTAAAGTGTCTGAAATGGACAGTAATCTTGAAAACCTTTACAGTGGATGCTTTAACCTTTGGCAGTAAACTCTACCAGAGAAAATAAATTAACAATACCTGGATCTTATTACTTGAGAGGACATTAGAGGAATAATAAGACGGTGAGAGGAGGGGAAGGTCTGACATACAGGAGCGATTTATAAGAGGACTTAAAACTATAAACAAGAGGAGCTTCTAAAAAGAAAATTTCTTGAGAGTGAAATTGGCGAAGCCAGAGAAGAAACAAAATTACATTTTGGAGAAAACTGGTGGGTCCAGAGTGGACAAGAAGGAGAGCGTGGAGGACGGAGGACAGGAACCAGGAGGTTGGAGAGCGGAGTAGAGCCAGGGAAAGAGACGGAGGACGAGATCCAGGAGGCCGGAGAGCGGAGGACAGCCGAGGAAGGAGACGGAGGACAGGAACCAGGAGGACGGAGAGCGGAGGACAGCTGAGGAAGGAGACGGAGCACAGGAACCAGGAGGTTGGAGTGTGGAGGACAGTTGGGGAAGGAGACGGAGGGGAGAGGAAAGAGACTGAGAGAAGGCGATGGTGGCAAAAGCTTACAGGACTGGAAAGTAGAAAGCTGGAGAAAGAGATTAACTTGGAAGTGTGGGGAGTTTGGGTTGTGGAGGAATTCAAGGGAGTGAAAAGGATTTTTTGGGGAGGAGGAAAGGTCTGTAGGTTACAGATTGTGAATATACCTGAGAAAAGGGAGGAATTTAGGGTAAAGAGAGTCCAAAAAGAGCTAAAAGCATAAATATTTACACTTGGCGTTTTCAAGGCTTTGGAGAAGAAGCCGGATGTGGAGACATCTTTTCTTCCACTTTCTATAGACAAAAGCTAAGTTCTAAGTTTAAAGACTAAACACCAGAAACAGAGAAATTGCGACACACTGTAATCTGCTGGTGGGAGGTGTAATATATATCTTGTTTATAATAAAAGAAGAAGAAAGAAGGCGATTTAAAATATATTGTGATACAATGTAATGTGGAGAACTGTTATAAGGTACAAAGGAAACTGGGGCTTGTAAGAATTATTTGAAGAAATTATATTACTTTTGAATTAAGGTCAAAACAACTATTTTGGTTAACTTTTAGGATTTACAACAATAAGATCTGGAAACAGATATTTGGCATTAATATAAGATCCTCCATATAGATAAACGTGTCAATATATTGAAGGCTGTACACTCCCCCCCCCTTTAAGGACAAAATGGCAACTAGATCACAAACTGCAAAACAACAGCAGCAACAGCAACAACAGAGGAAATTATCACAAGAATCCATTAAAACACAAGACATGAACATGGTACTGCTAGAAGAGATAAGACAAATGAGACAAGAGATGAAACAAGACAAAGATGATTTGAGGCAAGATATGGAGAGGATGAAAGGAGAAATTAAACTAGAAATAAGACAAGATCTCCAGGAAATAACAAAATCAATTAAAACAATAACAACAGATGTTAAACAGGTTAAATCAAAAATTAAGGATCTAGAGAGAAGGAATACAGAGTTAGAAGAGAAACTAACAGAAGAAACTGAGAAGAGAAAAGAATTTCAAGAAGAAATAATGACTCAAGAGCAGAAGAACAGAGAGAGATGTCTAAAAATTCATGGGTTACCTGAAGAAGAAAATGAAGATATTTATGATAAAGTGACGGAAATCTTTGCAGATTTTATGGAAATAGACAAAATGATAATGGAGCTTCAGATTGATAAAACATTTAGAATTAGCTCCTGGGTTGCTAGGCAAAAGAAATTGCCTAGAGACGTTGTAGTTTATTTTACCAGGACTCATTTAAAAGAAAAGATACTATTACAACATTATGAAAATAAATTAACAGTGAAAGGAATGGAGTTACAATTATTGAAAGATGTGCCGGGACTGGTTTTGAGGAAAAGAAAGGAATACACTGCTTTAACAAGAAGATTAAGAGATATGGAGGTAAGATACAGATGGGGAAATCCCGAAGGAATTTCTTTTTACTATAAACAGGAAAGAATTAAAATAACAAATGTTCAGGACGCGAAGAAATTTGCAGAGGAATTAAGTGTAGAAACAGATCAACCAACGGAAGAGAGATTAGAGGAACTGAGGAAAAAACTTCAAAAAACAAAGGAAGAATGTCAAAAGAAAGATGAAGATTCAGATGCAGAGAATGAAGGAGAAGATAAACTAACAGGAGAGGAATTAAATGTACCAGAGATTGAATAATCCTCCCACTTTATACAAAAATATGTAATCATAAATAGAAGAAAGATGAATCGAAATATAAAATACTTGACCTGGAACGTAAAAGGACTAAATAGTCCAAAAAAGAGAAGGACAATTTACCACTACCTGAACAAGATGAAAATGGACATTTTATGTTTGCAAGAAACGCACATCAAAAATACAGAATTAAAATATCTGCACCAACCAAAATTAGGAAAAGAATTTATTTCAGCATGCAATAAGAGAAAAAAAGGAGTAGTGATTTATGTTAAAGAAGGGATTAGGGCAAAAGAACTTTTTAATGACCCACAAGGAAGATATATTGGTTTAGAAATTGAGCACCATATCGGCAAAATCAAAATTGTAGGAATATATGCACCAAATGAGAAGAAAGATAAATTCTTTGTTAACCTGACAAAAATCTTGACCCAATATGATTATGAACATACGATTTTGATGGGAGATTTCAACGGGGTAATCGACCCGCAGATAGACAGGAAATCTATAAAAGTAAAAAAGAAAGTGCAAGGTAAACTTCCAAGATCTTTTTTCGATTTACAAGATGCGATGTCATTAATGGATGCTTGGAGAGTGAGAAATGGAACTGCAAAAGAATATACTTATTATTCAGAAGCACAAAAATCATGGTCCAGAATTGATTTTTTTTTTAATTTCGACATCACTAATCCCAAAGACTCAGAAAACAGAAATACTACCAAAAATTACTTCGGATCATCACCCAATCACATTAGAAATCCAAAACTTACCTAAAGAACCTAACTGGAGATTAGAGGAATCACTTTTAAGAGACGAAAAGATATTAAAAGAAGCACAAGAACACTTGAAATTTTACTTTAAAGAAAACCTGGACAATGAAGTCAAGATACAAACAGTATGGGATGCTTCAAAAGCAGTAATGCGAGGGTTCTTTACACAAAAAAGCATAGAAAAGAGAAAAAAACAGGGAAATAAATTAAATTTATTATTACAAGAAATTAAAAAGAAAGAAACTCAACTGAAAAAAAATCCCGAGAAAAAAGATTTGCTAGATGAAATAAAAATAATGCAGAAACAGATCTCTATAATTCTCGTAGAAGAAACAGAAAAGAAGCTCAGATATGCCAAACAAAAGTTCTTTGAAACAGCTAACAAACCAGGAAAGTGTCTGGCCTGGAAACCTAGGAAGAATGTTGAAAAGAAAACAATTTTGAAAATAAAGGACGGGAATGAAATTCAAACTGATCAACAAAAAATCAAAAAAGCTTTCTTGAAATATTTTCAAAAATTATTCACACACTCTAAAGTAAAGAAGGAAGAAATCAGAAATTTTCTTAAAGATCAAAAGATAATATCAATCGATGAAACTCAAAGAATTGAATTAAATAAAGATATCACCATTAATGAGATTTCAGAAGAAATCAGAAAAATGAAATTAGATAAATCTCTGGGGCCGGACGGTTTTCCGGCTTTGTATTATAAAAAACTAGAAGCAGAAATTATTAATCCATTGTACTGTGTGATGAATACAATCTTAAAAGAAGGAATTCCAGAATCCTGGCAATCATCTTTCATCACATTAATTCCTAAATCTGAAGCAGAAATTCAAGAGATCAAAAATTTCAGACCTATCTCTCTCCTAAATAATGACTATAAAAATTTTACCACGATATTGGCTGACAGATTGAAAAAGATTTTGACCCAATGGACAAATGGAGATCAGCTTGGCTTTTTACCAGGAAGGCACTTGAAGCAGAATGTAAGAAATATAATTGATTTAATAGAATATCTGGATAAAAAACCAAATTGTCAAGCTGCTTTAATTTTTTTGGACTGTGAAAAAGCATTTGATAACGTTAATTGGGACTTTTTGATTGAAACTTTAGAAAGATTGAAATTGGGTAAAAATTTTATTGGATGGGTTTCCGAAATCTATAAAGTACAAAATGCAAGAATTTTAGTGAATGGAAGTAAAACGGACAACTGTTCAATACAAAAAGGTACCAGGCAAGGCTGCCCACTTTCTTGTACATAATAGTAGCTGAAATACTAAATAATTTGATTAGATCGGAAAATGAAATTACTGGAATAAAAGTTAAGAAGTTCGAACATAAAATTAAATCTTATGCCGACGATATGGTGATAACCTTATCTAACCCATTGGAAAGCGTTACAAAACTTTTGACAACTATAAAACAATTTGGATATTATGCAGGTCTGAAAATAAACGAAAATAAAACTAATGTCTTAGTAATGAATATGAATAAAAAACAACAAGAAGAATTTACAGAAAAATCAGGTCTGAACATTAAAAAGATGGTGAAATGTTTAGGATTAAATATAACAACTAAAAATTCTGAGTTATTTAAAAACAATTATGAAAAAACATGGCAGGAAATTAAGACACAATTACGGAACTGGACGAAACTGAATTTATCTTGGTTGGGAAGGATCTCTACCATAAAAATGAATGTCCTACCTAAAATAATGTATCTATTTCAATTGCTACCAATAAGTTAAAGCATGGGAAAAAGACCTAACAAATTTTATATGGAAATAGAAGAAACCGAGAATTAAGATGAAAATTATGCAAGAAACAAGGGATAAAGGAGGATTGGACATGCCAAATCTAAGACTTTATTACTATGCATGCTGTCTTGATTGGGTTAAACAATGGATAAGATTGGAAGAGGAAAAAATACTGCAATTGGAAGGGTTCAATTTAATTTATGGATGGCATGCATATTTGATGTATGATAAAGTCAAAGTAAATAAGCAATTCAATGATCATTTCATTCGCAGAAGTTTATTAAGGATATGGTTAAAATATAAAAACAAATTAATAAGAGGAATATCAAAATGGATTTAGACGAATGAATCTTTTTTCGCAAGAGAAAAATTAAAACAAGATAATTGGCCTACATATAAAGAGTTATTAAAAAAAGAAAAAGAAGAAGAGAAAATCAAATCAATGGAGGAATTAACACAGGAAGGATATGAAAACAATTGGTTTCTATGGCTTTCTATACAGCCCTTTGGGACGTCCGGAGGACGTCCCATTTTAAAAAAGGGGCATCTCTTATAGACGCCCCTGTGCCTAGTACGGACTCCGTCCGTACAAGATGGCGCCGGCCCTTCTACATGGCCGGCGCCATCTTTGCGTATCGGACGCTGAGTGTCCGTACGCGTCGCGCCGCTTTTGGAGCTCCATTTTGGAGCTTCTTTTTCGGTCCGCGCGGGAGTCGGGCCGTCTGAAGGCTCCGGCTCCCCTGCGGACCTACTGGCGGCGGCGGCAGACCGCCGCAAAGCGGCAGTCTGTACCCCGCCTATATAGACAAATACATGAGAGATTTAGGACAGACCAAAAGTTGTTTGGATTTGAGAAGGAAGAAACTGAGCTTGAGAAAGTATTAACTTTAGAAAATCAACATACTATCTCCAAATTATATAAAATACTGTTAAGTGTTGAAATGGAGTCTGAACCCATCAAACAATACATGATAAATTGGGCTAGAGATGTTGGTCAGCCAATATTAGTAGAGGAGTGGGAAAAAAATTGGAAAAGAAGAATCAAACACACCTTAAGTTATGGAGTAAGAGAACAATATTATAAGATACAATTTAGATGGTATTTGTCACCAGAGAAGGTATCTAAGATATATAAAAATACTAAAGATCCTTGTTGGAACTGTAATAAAAGCTCAGGGACCATGTTTCATATGTGGTGGGGATGTGGTGGGGATGTTAGAGACTACATTGGAGATGGATCCCAAAGTGTTTCTGTTAGGCATCTTGAGTGATGACCTGGAAAAAAAATATGGGAAAATTATGTTTTATTTGTTAACTGCTGCAAGATCCACAATTGCAAAAAAAAATGGAAAGGAAATGATGAATTGAGGGTACAAGAATGGCTTTTGAAATTGTATGAATTTATGGAATTAGATAAGTTGACATGTTTATTAAAAGACAAAAGCTTAGAAAGATACAGAACGGAATGGCAACCAGTTATTAATTATCTGAAAATAGAGAAAGGTGATAATGGAATAATAGCTTTTGATAAATGAAATCTGTATATCAGCCAACTAAAGAAGATTAAGTAAAAATAAAGGGGGAAAAAGAGATACCAGGGAAGATATCATGGTATGAGAACAGGGAAGAAATTTAAAGGAAAAAGGGCCTATATCTTCATGTAGAATTTAGTTAAAGTGATTATAAGGAAAAGTTAAACACGAAGGTCATATCTCCCAGGGTGACTGGAGAGCAGTAATAATCGCTGTAAAGGAAAGGAAGTTTTTGTTTATTGTCTTTGTTTTTATGTATATGTGACCGATGTAGGTGTAGGTATATGTATATATTTGTTTTATGTTTTATGTGATATAGTTTGTGTATGAAAATTTTAAATTAAATAAATATATTCCAGAAAAAAAAAATAAAGTGGCCCATTTCAACCTCAGGCTGATGCTCCTCACCTGAAGCATTGAGACTGTTCCATTGTGACCTCAGAATCATAGACTCATAGAATCCTAGAGCTGGAAGAGACCACTAGGACCATCCAGTCCACCCCTGCCATGCAGGAAATCCAAATCAAAGCATCGCCGACAGATGGCCATCCAGCTTCTGTTTAAAGTTGTCCAGGGAAGGAGAATCCTCCACACTCCTAGGAAGGAGTATGTCAGTTAATTCCTCCTAATGTTGAAGTGGAATCGCTTTTCCTGGAGCTTGCATCCATTGTTCCAGGTCCTGTTCTCTGGAGCAGCAGGAAACAAGCTTGCTTACTCCTCAATATGACATCCCTTGAAATAATTAAACAGGGCTTTCATATTACCTCCTAAATTTCTCTTCTCCAGGCTAAACATCCCCAGCTCCCTGAGTCTTTCCTCATAGCGCATGGTTTCCAGACCCTTCACCATTTCAGTCGGACTCCTTTGGACACACTCCAGTTTCTCAACATCCTTTTAAATTGTGGGGCCCAGAACTGGACACAGTATTCCAGGTGGGGCCTGACCAAAGCAGAATAGAGTGGCACTATTACTTCCCTTGAACTAGAAACTATACTCATATTGATGCAACCTAAAATCGCATTGGCCTTGTTAGCTGCTGCATCACACTGTTGACTCATGTTAAACTTGTGGTCTACTTAGACTCCTAGATCCCTTTCACACATAGTTTCATTCAGCCAGGTGTCCCCCATCCTATATCTGTGCATTTCATTTTTCTGCCCTAAGTGCAGTAGCTTACATTTCTCTATGTCGAATTTCATTTTGTTAACTTTGGCCCAGCTTTCTAGTCTATTCAGGTCATTTTGAATCTGTCCTCTGGGGTATTAGCTATTCCTCCTTGTTTGGTGCCATCTGCAAATTTGATACCTATGCCCCCAATTCTGTCATCCAAGTCATTGATAAAGATGTTGAATAGCACTGGGCCCAGGACAGAGCCCCACTGGTCACTTCTCTCCAGGATGAAAAGGAGCCTTTGGGTTCGGCCAGTAAGCCAGTTACAAATTCATGTAACAGTTTCCTTGTCCAGCATGTTTCATGTTTTTGTTTTATATACTGTTTAATTTGGTTAACTGCTATTAAGGGACATAGCTATGAGATTCTATGATATGGGGCCCACTATACACCTTTTAATAAATGAACAGGGATTGCAATCCTATATATTCATATTATCAGACATAACTCCAGAGAATGTTAGCCTTTTGGATGCCAGAAGGTTCCTCTCATTCTTCAATGCAAGAAGCAAAAATTCAGCTGCCTTCTAGAAGATAAAGCAAAAAGGATTCCAAAAGAACTGAAGCCTTGGGCAAGTCACACTGTCTCAGCCTCAGAGGATGGCCATAGGAAACCCACTCTGAAGGAACCTGCCAAGAAAACCCCTTCAGAGACTCCCATAAGGTCACCATAAGACCTGGAAACAACTGGAAGGCAGACTCCAAGAACAACATTGGGAAATAGGGGCAAGCCTTGCCTTGGGAAAGTGTAATGACTGGGCTCCAGTCAATGGAGGTCTTCTTCAGGCAGAAAAGGGAGGTTTATGCAAATGCAGAATGACATCACTGCTACGGAAGGCTCTCTTGACCAATCAGAGAGCAAGATGAAGGTTCTTCTGGAAGCTTCCGTGAGAAGGAAATATAAGGCCTGAGAGACCAAGAGACAGTTGGGGGAATTGTGTCGGTTGGAGATCGAGAGAGAGAGAGTTAAAGAGCGGATCTTGGAAGTTAGTCTCAGAATTGGACGCTTAGGTCTATTTATTATTTTAATAGCTTTTATGAATTGAATATTATATACTTACAAATATTGTACCTGCAATATTCTTAATATCTTGTAGGACTTATATTTCAGTTATATTTTGTTATTTATAATGAATACCTCCTTGGAGTATCTACTATTCTACACTCCTTTTACACGTATCTTGGCTCAGTTGATGCTTGGGAAGATCAGTAAAGGAGGAGAAATAGGGTTCCTTAACTGGTCCCAGTGTAGGTTAAGGGAAAACCTTTTATAATTCACTGGATGATGGCAGCGTGATTTCAGGAATTTAAGGGTCTTCTGGGCTAAGAGCCGTAATGTCTAAATGTCTAATTAACAATTTGTAATCCACTCTGATAGCCTTTTGGCTGAAGAGAGGGGTATACAATTATTATTATTATCATTATTATTATTATTATTATTATTACAGGGCTGCAGTTTGGCTGCTTGGACCACCGGAGATCATCACAGTGAGTCAGTTGGAAAAGCCCATCTCACTCCAGAAAATAAAGGTACTTGAGGAGTTTGCACTCTACGTCTTTCTGTAATAATAGCTACAAAACTGATAATAGCATTTGGGACGTTTAGTCTTTTAAAAACAAATATGGCAGATTTAAATGCTGCGTTAAAACCTCTTTCCATCTGCCAGCTTTGTGCTGGTTTTGGGGGGAAATGAGAAAGTGTTGGGAGGGAGGGACTGCCAACAGAATTAGGAGATGCATTGCAGGCTATGGACAGTTTGCAGCCAAGTAAGGCCCAAAACACACGGCAGCAATAGTCCAGTTTGAGAGCGCTTTAACTGGCCTGGCCCAGTGCTAGAGAATTCTGGGAACTGTAATTTATTGTGGCACCAGAGCTCTTTGACAGAGAAGGTGCAATGTCTCACAAAACTACATTTCCCAGAATTCCCTAGCACTGAGCCAGGGCAGTTAAAGCAAGAGAAAAGGCTACTTCTGCCTTTCAGATCCAGTTTTCCCCAAATCCTTTATGAGGCCATAAACCCCTTTGTTAGGAAGCGAACCCCGAATATCTCAGGAAGGCCCTATATCTCCCAAGGCCCCCTCCCTCCAGGACCCCCTTCCACTCTTCCCTTCAGTCTCTCTCTCTCCCTGAAGGCCTCAAACTGCCAACTGCCAAGTGCTGAGGAAGAGGCAACCATTTTTGTTCTGGTGGTCATTTTGTGTTCTGGCGGCCATTTTATTGTCTGCTTGTGACTGTTGGGAATAATGTTCCAGAACCTTCTCTGAGGCCTCAGTTGAACAGAGGCCTCTCTTTCTCTCCTGAGGATCCAGAGAGAGAAGGAGGCCAGGCTCCTTTGGCCAAAAGGAAGGAAGTTGTGTCTCTTTGTGTCTCTTTTCTGAGAGGGTTTTCTTATTATACAGCTCTGTTCCTTCTGAGGAACATGGGTTTTAAAAGGGATCAGAAATGGGGAGCATAGTTTTAATACAAGCCTTATTCTTCTTCTTCACAAACATTGGGCTTTGGCTCCTAAGAGGAGTCTTGTCCCCCAAACAAGGCCAAAAGTGGCTCCTTTGGGAGGTTTTAAAAGTCTCCCCAGTTTCCTTATTATCTTGAGGGGGAGAGAGGAAGGCCAGCAACAACAGGCCTCACCTGCAGAGACAAAGAGCCCTCCTTCAGACCACCATCTTGAGGGGGAGAGAGCCGATGAGCTGGACTTTCCCCCTTCCCTCCTGTCATTCCCTTCTTCTTTTGACCATCCATTAAGAACCCAAGCCCTTCCTCCATTCCATCTGCCTTGCTCCAGGCCTTGGAGGTAGAGAAGAACTACTGGACCTGATCCCCTTCTCCACCACCTCTCCCTTCTCCTTTTGTGTCGTGTCTTTTTAGATTGTAAGCCTGCGGGCAGGGAACCGTCTCACTAAAGAGTTGTATGTACAGTGCTGTGTAAATTTAAAGCGCTTCATAAATAAAGGTTAATAATAATAATAATAATAGATTTTCAGGTAAGAAGGAAGGACACGGACCAGAATAACACATATTACCAAGAATGAAACAAACCAACATAGAATGAAACAAGAACAAGAAGAATAAGGATTAGAGACTAAAACAAACTACTTATTTTTTAAAGGAAAACCAATATTAGGAGGCTAAAAACAAGACATGGGTGCTTCTACTGTATCTGCACTGGAGAAATAATCCAGTTCTAAAGTGTGTTAACTCTTCTGTTTCCATCCTATGGAATCCTGGGATTTGTAGTTTGTTGTGGCATGAGAGCTCTCTGGCAGAGAAGGCTAAGTGTCCAAAGGTAAAATCCCAGGATTCCACAGCACTGAGCGGTTAAAGAAGTGTCAAAGTGCTTTATTTCTATAGTGTGGATGCAGCCTTCTTGGGAAAGGGGCTGATGCTGGGGAAAAGCACTGGTGAACTCTGGAGGTTTCAGCAAATGATTTATTTATTTATTTATGATGTACTCCTTTCACATCCCCTAATCCCTGCCACTTTAATAAGGCATGGAGTACCTCTTGTGTAGGGGAGCTGCAGTGAATCTATGCTAGGTCCAGGGGGCTTTGTTTGGTGCAGAGGGAGGAAGGGGATGTCCACCTCTGCATCGGCCCAAAGGAGGCATGTGCCACCTGCGTATGTCACCATCAGGATGCTGTTCTCTGTGTCTTTGAGTGCTAAGGGTTTCTTGCCAAGCCAATCCTAACTCTGATCCCTTTTCTCAGGAACCTCATCACGGCCTCCTTCGACACGGATTTGGGGCCTCTCTTGCTAAAAGTGACCCAGTGAAGGGCCACCAGAAACCCTGTCCACCTGATGGCTGACACAGAGGCCAAGCGGAGGGAGTTGGGCTCCAACAGAAAGAGGCTATCGAGGTACAACAGCTCTTTGGTGAGTCACTATCCTATTAGCTTCATCTGTGTCACTGCTGGGCCAGTTTATGAAAGGAAGCAAATAAAATACTGTCCAGATTTGGCAGAGACAGTCCTGATTAATCCTCTGACACCCTGCTTTTTCAGGGCTTTAAAAATGTCCCAGTTGCTCTCTTCTCCTCCCAATTTCCCCCTTCTCAGCTCTCCTCAGTTCCTGAGTGCAACTGAGTTTGCAGCCCATCAACTCAAAAGTGGGGAGAGGAGAGGAAAGAAGGAGACAGGATATGGCCCTTCCCAGGAGGCTGAACCAGAAGGAAACTGCTGTGCCCTTCCTAGCTTTTGTGATCTTCCTCATAAACAACTTTGGCCTTCTTCCCTGCCTTCTGGGTTGCTTGTCCACATGTGTCTTGTTTTCCCCATCTATGAAATGTTGGGGGCTATGGGAGAACATCTCTGGATCTAAATATGGGGTTGGCCCAGTGGCCCTCAAGCCCAGAGTGCTCCCCAGAACTGTGATTAAAAATGACATTTGCCTCTCAAATGTGGCAAGAAATGTCTAAATGCACCATAATTCTTTGGTAGCTAAATGTACTGTATGTGTTGGGATAGTTAGTATCCTAATCAATCATCAATATCCCAGCCATGGCCTAAATTATATTGTTTATTATATTGTATATTATATTGAAAAGGTTCAAGACAAACTGGATCTCAAAGGCAGTACCTTTTTTCTTGCAAACAGAATTTATATCCTGGACTGAATTCTAAGGAGATCAAATAATATTTGGATGCACCATGTGCTTTCCTCCCCTTTTGCTTAGACACTCTCTGGATGAGGGCTATTTTCTGTTTCAGGTGACCTTTGCGGATGTGGCAGTATATTTCACCGAGGACGAATGGAAACTGTTGTCGAAGAAGCAGCGACTTACGTACAATCATATAATGATGGAGAATTATGAGAACGTGGCCTCTGTGGGTAAGGAACCGGAATCCACTAGCATTATAGAACCACAGAGTTGGAATAGACCACAAGGGCCATCCAGTTCAACCCTCTTCTGCCATGCAGGAATACACATTCCAAGCACCATCCAGCCTCTGTTTAAAGACCTCCAAAGGAGTGTACTACACCAAACTCTAAGGGAGTATATTCCACTGTCGAAATAAAAAAGATATATAAATAAAACTTTATTTATATACCACCTTTCCTGTAGATCAAAGCGATTCACAACATAGTAAGCATGTGACTGACGCTGAAGAACAGCCAGTTGGGGCTGATATTTATACTGAAATTGTTGCTTGGAGGCAGAAGCAGAGCATTCAAAATTGCTTTAGGATGTTTTAATTGCTTTGGAATGTTTCCTGGGTGGGGAAAGAACAGGATTGTCACACCGGCTCTTAGTTCCTTCTTAGCTCTGAATTCTGATCCCATTCACAAGCCAATGTATAGCACAGTCTGAAGGCGACACTCCCAGAACTCAACAATAACATAGCAGAATACAGAAGCAAATCTCCAGATATAGGCATTGGCAATGCACTAAACACTTTCGACACTTAAAAATAATTCACAGTCCTTGGTGGTTCTTTATCCTGAGTTCCAATATAAAACAAATATTTACTATCTCTCCTCTCTAGCTTCCATCCACTTCACAATCTCTTGTACACACAACTCCAACCCACATCAATCCACATGTGAGCTGTATCCTGTATTGGTTGTGAGTCATCTCCTGGTGCCACACAGCATGAAGCATCCTCTGCAGTTAGCTTGCATCATGCCATGTGCTCTGACTCAACACTCTATGGCAGTCTCACAGGAAATGATGCCACTTTCCCATTAAAATAGTTTTACATATATTTAATGGAATATTTTTCAACGGCCTGACTATCTGCTTCTACTGATTTCCTCATGGCACTTCCCCTTCAATCTCTTCTTTGGTAGCTCCGATGAGTAAGGATACAATCATTATATGGATTTGGGGGCATCCAGAACACGGTCATGCTCAGGTCACTCATACCAATTTTATTAATTTGATCTCAAATAGGAAAGGCTGAATGTGGGGCTAAATCTTGGGGTAACACTTTCCTCTCTTAACACTGAGATTCAGTCTTGTCTGTCATTGTCCTCCTTTACAGAAGAATTTGTCAGTCATGAGAGAGTCCCCAGAAGAAAGAAGTCACATAAATGCCAGCATTGTGGAAAATGTTTTTCTTCAAAGGCACACCTAGTGAGACATCAGAGAGTCCACACAGGAGAGAAGCCACACAAATGCCAGCATTGTGGGAAATGTTTTTCTTTGAAGGAAGACTTAGTGAGACATCAGAGAGTCCACACAGGAAAGAAGCCATACAAATGCCAGCATTGTGGGAAATGTTTTTCTTCAAAGTCATACCTAGTGAGACATCAGAGAGTCCACACAGGAGAGAAGCCATACAATGCCAGCATTGTGGGAAATGTTTTTCTTCGACGTCAAACCAAGTGATACATCAGAGAGTCCACACAGGAGAGAAGCCATACAAATGCCAGCGTTGTGGGAGATGTTTTTCTTTGAAGTCAGACCTAGTGAAACATCAGAGAGTCCACACAGGAGAGAAGCCATACAAATGCCAGCATTGTGGGAGATGTTTTTCTTTGAAGTCAGACCTAGTGAAACATGAGAGAGTCCACACAGGAGTGAAGCCATACAAATGCCAGCATTGTGGGAAATGTTTTTCCCGGAAGTCAATCCTAGAGACGCATCAGAGAGTCCACACAGGAGAAAAGACATACAAATGCCAGCATTGTGGCAACTGTTTTTCTTTGAAGGGACACTTAATGAGACATCAGAGAGTCCACACAGGAGAGAAGCCATACAAATGCCAGCAGTGTGGGAAATGTTTCTCTCAGAAGTCACACCAAGTGACACATCAGAAAGTACACAAAGAAGAGAAGCCACTTTATTTTTGTCAATAACGAATATATATAACATTTAATTCAGTGTTGCCAAGAAAAGGCCCTTGTGATTGTGTTTGTAAGCTTTGTCTGTCCATATGTCTGTTATAATTTGTTAAGTTTAGATTTTAATTGTTAATAGTATAGATAGTTGCTTTGGGATGTGAATTTGGCTGGGGGTTGTGGGTTGTGGTATAGGTTATCTAGATGGGGAGCTGGGATTTGTTGCAGCTGTCTAGAATAGTTATGGGAATGATAGCTTTTGCAATGTGTGGGATGTTGGCTGAAGAAAGTTGGAGGCTTGTTTAAACAGAAAGGGCTAGTTTCTGGGGGTGGCAAAGGGGGCCTTGTTTCCTGTGGGGCATAGACTGTGGGAACTGGAGGTGGGGGCTAGGATTGGAAGAGGTTTTGGGGCTTGCAGTGGGCAGTTCTGACTCTGTGTTCTCAATAAAGGTCTTTGCTATTTCAACACATTGGATTCTTTAATGCACAGAAGTTCTGCATTTGCACAAAACTAAGCCTTTCTGTTCTCCTCAGTCCTCAGCTCCATTCCCAGGCATAAAAACAGCAGAGGCAAACACACATACACACAAATACACAGGATACACAAAGAGAGCTTGATTTCCAAAGCAGAGCCTTCGTTTCTTGCCTTTCCCTGCTGAGTCCAGCTCTGCATCTTGGGCTCCATTGCAGTCTCCTCAAAGGAAGAATGGAGGGAAGGAAGGGGAGACCACTGAACCCCCGGCGCATACCTTCCTTTCCCACAAAGGCCTTAGTGGAATAAGCAGCAGCATCTGGGCCCTGGCAATCCCTGCGCATGCTGAGAAGGGGCTTTGAGAGGGATGTTGTGGTCGGCCAGGACCAAAAGCCTAGGCGACTCCAGCAGCAGCTCATAGACCAGTTGTGTCAGCTTGGCTAGGGAGTCTGTTAAGGAACGGGGCGGAAGTAGGCCAAGAGAATCACCAGTCTTTCCCTAGTCTTTAAGCTGAGGTAAATACATTCGATGTGGTCCATCATATGGATAGGTATCCTGCTCAAGGAAAGATTGTCTTTATGGACCAAAGGCACTCCCCTTACCTGCTCACTGCTCAGGTCTCCGTGAAACAAGCCAAGTCAGCCTCTTGGTCCAGTAGGAGATCATGGACTATGTGCGTTTTATTTTTGACTGACCTGGCATTACACAAGAACAGGGAAAGGTCCTGTCATTGGTTTGTTATGCTCTCCAGCCCTTTTGGGATAGCAGGGCGAACGGAAGGGGAGAGAGAGATCTGTCAGGGTCCTAAGTGCAGCCTGTCTTGCAACACAAAAGCCAGTACTTTGAAAAAGGAATAGCTTTTACTGAAGAAGAATTAATGGAAATGACTTTTTTGTCAAGAATGAAACTATAAACATATCCCTTTTATAACCATATGAATCCACCCCACTCTATTTACCCATAAAGCTAATTGATTGGATAGCCCTTTCCCGCACAGCGTTCTCCCGCCCTTTTCTGCACAGTGTCCTCCCATCTGGGATTCTGGCAGCATTTCTAAAAACAATTAAGCTCTCATGTGCCTTTTCTCAACCACTGCACCTGTGGCCTTGGACCACAGAACTCAGCCACACAACAGTTTTCATTAACATTATGGCTTAATAATGTATATATATCCCCATCAATCCCAATCTAATATGATACTATGTGAAAATATAATAAGCATAAACCCATAATACAGTATAAAAATACCAATAACTCTCTAGGTTCCCCCTCCTTTTACAGAGACCAGTCTTTAAAACTCAAGCCTCTGTTAGAAGTATGATTCTCGCACATTCCAATCCTAGCAAACAAGCAGATTCTCTATTATTATTATTATTATTATTATTATTATTATTTACGTTATTTATACCCCGCCCTTCAGCCCTAATGGCTCTCAGAGCTGCTTACAATCATTATTTTTAATAAGACGGTTCCCTGCCCTCAGGCTTACAACCTAAAAGACAGGACACAAAAGGAGAAGGGAATGGTGAGGAGAGGAGGGGATCAGGTCCAGCAGTTCTTCTCTCCCTCTGAGGCCTGGACCAAGGCAGATGGACTAGAGGGAGGGCTCCTCTTCTTCAGGCTAGCCCTGGTGGAGCTGGGCCAGCCTATTCCCTCCCTCCCCGGCCAAAGGATGACAGTTATGGAGGGAGGAGCCTCTATCTTCAGGCTAGCCCTGATGGAGCTGGACCAACCTATTCACTCCCTCCCAGGCCGAAGGATGACAGTTATGGAGGGAGGAGCCTCTATCTTCAGGCTAGCCCTG
>JACSCI010000414.1:15832-33375 GCA_016801065.1 Sceloporus tristichus | reverse complement strand
TCCCACAATGCTGGCATTTGTATGGCTTTTCTCCTGTGTGGACTCTCTGATGTCTCACTAGGTGTGCATTTGAAGTAAAACATTTTCCACAATGCTGGCATCTATGTGACTTCTTTCTTGTGTGGACTCTCTCATGCCTGACAAATTCTTCTGTAAAGGAGGACAATAACAGACAAGACTGAATCTCAGTGTTAAGAGAGGAAAGTGTTACCCCAAGATTTAGCCCCACGTTCACCCTTCCCTATTTGAGATCAAATTAATAAAATTGGTATGAGTGACCTGAGCATGACCGTGTTCTGGATGCCCCCAAATCCATATAATGATTGTATCCTTACTCATAGGAGCTACCAAAGAAGAGATTGAAGGGGAACTGCCATGAGGAAATCAGTAGAAGCAGATAGTCAGGCCGTTGAAATATATTCCATTAAATATATGTTAAAACTATTTTAATGGGAAAGTGGCATCATTTCCTGTGAGACTGCCATAGAGTCTTGAGTCAGAGCACATGGCATGATGCAAGCTAACTGCAGAGGATGCTTCATGCTGTGTGGCACCAGGAGATGACTCACAACCAATACAGGAGACAGCTCACATGCGGAATGATGTGGGTTGGAGTTGTGTGTACAAGAGATTGTGAAGTGGATGGAAGCTAGAGAGGAGAGATAGTCAATATTTGTTTTATATTGCAACTCAGGATAAAGAACCACCAAGGACTGTGAATTATTTTTAAGTGTCGAAAGTGTTTAGTGCATTGCCAATGCCTATATCTGGAGATTTGCTTCTGTATTCTGCTATGTTATTGTTGAGTTCTGGGAGTGTCGCCTTCAGACTGTGCTATACATTGGCTTGTGAATGGGATCAGAATTCAGAGCTAAGAAGGAACTAAGAGCCGGTGTGACAATCCTGTTCTTTCCCCACCCAGAAAACATCCCAAAGCAATTAAAACATCCTAAAGCAATTTTGAATGCTCTGCTTCTGCCCCCAAGCAACAATTTCAGTATAAATATCAGCCCCAACTGGCTGTTCTTCAGCGTCAGTCACATGCTTACTATGTTGTGAATCGCTTTGATCTACAGGAAAGGTGGTATATAAATAAAGTGTTATTTATATATCTTTTTTATTTCGACAGTGGAATATACTCCCTTAGAGTTTGGTGTAGTCCACTTCTTTGGAGGAATTTAAACAGAGGCTGGATGGTGCTTGGAATGTGTATTCCTGCATGGCAGAAGAGGATTGAACTGGATGGCCCTTGTGGTCTATTCCAACTCTGTGATTCTATAATGCTAGTGGATTCCAGTTCCTTACCGACAGAGGTCACATTCCCATAATTCTCCATCATTATATGATTGTACATAAGTCGCTGCTTCTTCGACAACAGTTTCCATTCGTCCTCGGTGAAGTATATCGCCACTTCTGCAAAGGTCACCTGAAACAGAAAATAGCCCTCATCCAGAGAGAGACTAAGCAAAAGGGAAGGAAAGCACATGGTGTATCCAAATATTATTTGATCTCTTTAGAATTCAGTCCAGGATATAAACTTTAAATTCTGTTTGCAAGAAAAAAGCTACTGCCTTTGAGATCCAGTTTGTCTTGAATCTTTTCAATATAATATACAATATAATAAACAATATAATTTAGGCCCTGGCTGGGATATTGATGATGGATTAGGATACTCACTATCCCAACACATACAGTACATTTAGCTACCAAAGAATTATGGTGCATTTAGACATTTTTTGCCACATTTCAGAGGCAAATGTCATTTTTAATCACAGTTCTGGGGAGCACTCTGGGCTTGAGGGCCACTGGGCCCACCCAATATTTAGATCCAGAGATGTTCTCCCATAGCCCCCAACATTTCATAGATGGGGAAAGCAAGACACATATGGACAAGCAACCCAGAAGGCAGTGATGATGGCCAAAGTTGTTTATGAGGAAGATCACACGAGCTAGGAAGGGCACAGCAGTTTCCTTCTGGTTCAGCCTCCTGGAAAGAGCCATATCCTGTCTCCTTCTTTCCTCTCCTCTCCCCACTTTTGAGTTGATGGGCTGCAAACTCAGTTGCACTCAGGAACTGAGGAGAGCTGAGAAGGGGAAAATTGGGAGGAGAAGAGAGCAACTGGGACATTTTTAAAAGCCCCTGAAAATGTGAGGATTAATCAGGACTGTCTCTGCCAAATCTGGACAGTATTTTATTTGCTTCCTTTCATAAATTGGCCCAGCAGTGACCCAGATGAAGCTATTAGGATAGTGACTCACCAAAGAGCTGTTGTACCTCGATAGCCTCTTTCTGTTGGAGCCCAACTCCCTCCGCTTGGCCTCTGTGTCAGCCATCAGGTGGGCAGGGGGTTCTGGTGGCTCTGCACTTGGTCACTTCCAGCAAGAGAGGCCCCAAAGCCGTGTCCAAGAAGGCCGTGATGATGTTCCTGAGAAAAAGGATCAGAGTTAGGATTGGCTTGGCAAGAAACCCTGCAGCACTCAAAGACACAGAGAACAGCATCCTGATGGTGACATACGCAGGTGGCATATGCCTCCTTTGGGCCAATGCAGAGGTGGGCATCCCCTTCCTCCCTCTGCACCAAACAAAGCCCCCTGGACCTAGCATAGATTCACTGCAATTCCCCTACACAACAGATACTCCATTCCTTATTAGAGTGGCAGGGATTAGGGGATGTGAAAGGAGTACATCATAAATAAATAAATCATCTGCTGAAACCTCCAGAGTTCACCAGTGCTTTTCCCCAGCAACAGCCCCTTTCCCAAGAAGGCTGCATCCACACTATAGAAATAAAGCACTTTGACACTTCTTTAACCGCTCAGTGCTGTGGAATCCTGGGATTTTACCTTTGGACACTTTGCCTTCTCTGCCAGAGAGCTCTCATGCCACAACAAACTACAAATCCCAGGATTCCATAGGATGGAAACAAAAGACTTAACACACTTTAGAACTGGATTATTTCTCCAGTGCAGATACAGTCTGAGTCGGTTTTAAAAGGGTAGAAGCACCCATGTCTTGTTTTTAGCCTCCTAATAGTGGTTTTCCTTTACAAAATAAGTAGTTTGTTTTAGTCTCTAATCCTTATTCTTCTTGTTCTTGTTTAATTCTATGTTGGTTTGTTTCATTCTTGGTAATATGAGTTATTCTGGTCCGTCTCCTTCCTTCTTGCTTGAAAATCTATTATTATTATTATTAACCTTTATTTATGAAACGCTGTCAATTTACACAGCGCTGTACATACAACTCTTTAGCGAGACGGTTCCCTGCCCTCAGGCTTACAATCTAAAAAGACACGACACAAAAGGAGAAGGGAGAGGTGGTGGAGAAGGGGATCAGGTCCAGTAGTTCCTCTCTACCTCCAAGGCCTGGACCAAGGCAGATGGAATGGAGGAAGGGCTTGGGTTCTTAATGGATGGTCAAAAGAAGAAGGGAATGACAGGAGGGAAGGGGGAAAGTCCAGCTCATCTGCTCTCTCCCCCTCAAGATGGTGGTCGGAAGGAGGGCTCTTTGTCTCTGCAGGCGAGGCCTGTTGTTGCTGGCCTGCCTCTCTCCCCCTCAAGACAATAAGGAAACTGGGGAGACTTTTAAAACCTCCCAAAGGAGCCACTTTTGGCCTTTTTTGGGGGACTAGCCTCCTCTTAGGAGCCAAAGCCCAATGTTTGTGAAGAAGGAGAATAAGGATTGTATTAAAACTATCCTCCCCTTTTCTGATCCCTTTTAAAACTCATGTTCCCCAGAAACAGCAGAGTTGTGTAATACGAAAACCCTCTCAGGAAAGAGACACAAAAGACACACAAAGAGACACACTTCCTTCCTTTTGGCCCAAGGAGCCTGGCCTCCTTCTCTCTCTGGAGCCTCGGGAGAGAAAGAGAGGCCTCTGTTCAACTGAGGCTCAGAGAAGGTTCTGGAACATTATTCCCCTTAGTCACAAGAAGCACAAAATGGCCGCCAGAACAGAAAATGGCTGCCTCTGTATCAGCGCTTGGCAGTTTGAGGCCTTTAGGGAACCCAAAATGGAGGACAAAAGGGCCCCAAAGTCAGAAGGGTCCTCAAACAGGATTTCCAAATCTTAACAACACCTAAAATGCCAAACCAAAACAGCATTCCCAGAGTTCCATAGCACTGAGCCATGGCCATTACAGTGGTGCAGAACAAGAAGGCCCAGGAAGGTGGCATTGATGATGATTAAGGTCTGGCAGCAGCTCTATCCTCTCCCCCCAGGCCTGATATCATCATCATCATCATCATCATCATCATCATCTTTGCTACAGCATGAGAGCCACCATTAAAAGCATTGAAATCCCCTTTGGGGAGTCCCAGTCTCCCACCTTCAGAGAGAGTGGGCCATGCCTAGAAGGACTGCTGGGCCTCCTTCCTCCCCTCCTTAATGGCAGTGGCCAAAGGAAAGCAACAGCAGCAGTAGACCCAAGCCAGGCCCTGCCATACCTCAGGGCAGCAGGGAAGCCTAGTGGTTCCAGGCCTTGTCTCTCTGCTGTCACTCCACTCCCCCCTCCTCTCTCTCTCTCTCTCTCTCCCTTCCTATCTCTCTGTCTCTCTCTATCCCCTTCTCACTGTCTACTCCTCTCTCCTCGCTCTCTCTTCTGGGCACAGAGCTAAATAGAGAAGCAGAAGCTCCTCCTCTTCATGAAGCTGGCCAATGGGGGCAGAGCAGCTGGAAGACCCCTCCCACTGCCCCAGACTCACATTTTGTGTTCTTCTGGCAGCCATTTTGTGTGTTGTTTGTGACTTTGGGGAATAATGTTCTAGAACCTTCTCTGAGGCCTCAGTTGAACAGAGGCCTCTCTTTCTCTCCTGAGGCCCCAGAGTCAGAAGGAGGCCAGGCTTGGGTGCTTGTACCCTTTTACAACCAGCTCAGGCTGTATCTGCACTGCAGAAATATTCCTGTTCGAAACTGTGTTAACTCTCCTGGCTCCATCCTGTGGAATCCTGGGATTTGTAGTTTGTTGCGGCACCAGAGATCCAGAGCCACCCCAAAGCAAGGCTCTCCAGGGCTCTCTTGGCCCTCCTTTGCTTGCAAATACTGACTATCTCAGGGAGTCTCCATATTAGAGCATCAGGGAAACCTTTAGGTATTGTTAAGGTTGGGAAATCCTGTTTGGGGTCACTTCTGACTTTAGGGACCTTACATCCTCCATTATGGGTTTCCATTATAGCACTGTGAAGTGCTAAGGTTGAGGTGGCCATTTTGTGTTCTGGCAGCCATTTTGTGGTCCAGCGACCATTTTGAGACTGGCCCATTGCAACCCCGGTCTGATGCTCCTTACCTGAAGCACTGATAGTGTCCCATTGTGACTTCAGGCTCATGCATCTTACCTGAATAACTGAGACTGGCCTATTGTGATCTCAGGCTGATGCTTCTTTCCTGAAGGATTTAGATGGGACTATGGTCACTTCAGACTGGTGCTCCATACCTGAAGGAATGAGACCGGCCCATTACCTCAGGCTGATGCTCGTTCCCTAAGAGATTGAGATCGGCCCATGGTGACTTCAGTCTGATGCTCCAAACCTGAAGGATTAAGATGGGACTATTGTGACGTCAGGCTGATGCTCCTTTCCTGAAGATTGAGGCTGGCCCATTGTGATCTCAGACTCAAGCTGCTTGCCTTAAAGATTTAGATAGGACTATTATGAGTTGAGGCTGGTGCTCTTTACCTGAAGGATTGAGAATGGCCCATTGTGAATTCAGCCTGAAGCACCTTCTCTGAAGGATGGCGAATGGTCCATTGTGACCTAAGGCTGATGCTCCTTCCCTCATGCATTGAGTCTGCCCATTTTGATTTCAGGCTGATGTACCTTGCCTGAAGTATTCAGATGGCGTTATTGTGACTTCAGATTGCTGCTCCTTACCTTAAGCATTGAGACTGTCCCATTGTAATCTCAGAATCAGAGAATTAGAGAATCATAGAGTTGGAAGAGACCACTGGGGCCATCCAGTCCCCCCTGCCATGGAGGAACTCTCAATCAAAGCATAGTGAGAGATGGCCATCCAGACCCTATTTAAAAACCTCCAAGGAAGGAGACTCAATACACTCTGAGGAAGGAGTGTGTCCCAATGTCCCTCCTAATGTTGAGCTGGAATCTCTTTTCCTGGAGCTTGCATCCATTCCTCCGGTTCTTGTTCTCTGGAGCAGCAGAAAACAAGCTTGCTCCCTGCACAATATGGCATCCCTTCAAATATTTAAACAGGGCTATCATATCACCTCTTAACCTTCACTTCTCCAGGCTAAACATCCACAGTTCCCTAAGTCGTTCCTCATAGGATATGGTTTCCAGACCCTTCACTATTTTAGTCGCCCTCGTTTGGACACACTCCAGTTTCTCAACATCCTTTTTGAATTGTGGGGCCCAGAACTGGACACAATATTCCAGGTGGGGCCTGACCAGAGTAGAATAGAATGGGACTATTACTTCCCTTGATCTAGACACTATACTTCGATTGATGCAGGCTAAAATTGTATTGGCCTTGTTAGCTGCCGCATCACACTGTTGACTCATGTTCAACTTGTGGTCTACTTAGACTCCTAGATCCCTTTCACACATAGTTTCATGCAGCCAGGTGTCCCCCAACCTATATCTGTGCATTTCATTTTTCCGCCCTAAGTGCAATACACTACCTTACATTTCTCCGTGTCGAATTTCATTTTGTTAGCTTTGGTCCAGCTTTCTAGTCTATTCAGGTCATTTTGAAATTTGATCCTGTCCTCTGGAGTATTAGCTACTCCTCCTAATTTGGTTTCATCTGCAAATTTGATAAGTATGCCCCCAATTCTGTCATCCAAGTCATTGATAAAGATGTTGAATAGCACTGGGCCCAGGACAGAGCCCCACTGGACACCGCACTGGTCACTTCTCTCCGGGATGAAAAGGAGCCGCTGTTGAATATCCTTTGGGTTCGGCTAGTCAACCAAATACAAATTCATGTAACAGTTGCCTTGTCCAGCTTGTTTCATGTTTTTGTTTTATATACTGTTTAATATGGTTAAGTGCTATTAAGAGACATAGCTATGAGATTTTATGATATGGGGTGCCCTATAAACCTTTTAATTAATGAACAGGTATTTCAATCCTATATATTCATATTATCAGACAGAACTCCAGAGAATGTTAGGCTTTTGGATGCCAGAAGCTTCCTCTCATTCTTCAATGGAAGAAGCAACACTTCAGCTGCCTTCTAGAAGGTAAAGCAAAAAGGCTTCCAAAAGAACTGAAGCCTTGGGCAAGTCACACTCTCTCAGCCTCAGAGGATGGCCATGGAAACCCACTCTGAAGGAACCTGCCAAGAAAAGCCCTTCAGAAACTCCCATAAGGTCACCATAAGACCTGGAAACAACTGGGAGGCAGACACCAAGAACAACATTGGGAAATAGGGACAAGCCTTGCCTTGGGAAAGTGTAAAGACTGGGCTCCAGTCAATGGAGGTCTTCTTCAGGCAGGAAAGGGAGGTTTATGCAAATGCAGAATGACATCACTGCTACGGAAGGCTCTCTTGACCAATCAGAGAGCAAGATGAAGGTTCTTCTGGAATCTTCCGTGAGAAGGAGATATAAGGCCTGAGAGACCGAGAGACAGTTGGAGGAATTGTGTCGGTTGGAGATTGAGAGAGAGAGTTAAAGAGCGGATCTTGGAAGTTAGTCTCAGAATTGGACATTTAGGTCTATTTATTATTTTAATAGCTTGTATGAATTGAATATTATATACTTACTGTACCTGCAAGATTCTTAATATCTTGCATGACTTATATTTTACTTATATTTTGTTATTAATAGTAAATATCTCCTTATAGTATCTACAACTCGACACACCTTTTACACATGTTTTGGCTCAGTTGATGCTTGGGAAGATTAGTAAAGAAGTAGAAATAAGGTTCCTTAACCGGTCCCAGTGTAGGTGAAGGGAAATCCTTTTATAATTCACTGGATGATGGCAGCGTGATTTAAGGAAGTTAAGGATCTGCTGGGCTAAGAGCCATAATGTCTAAATGGCTAATTAACAATTTGTAAGACACTCTGAAAGCCTTTACTGAAGAGAGGGATATAAAAACATTATCATCATCATCATCATCATCATCATCATCATCATCATCATCATCATCATCATCATCATCACAGGGCTGCGGTCTGGCTGCTTGGACCACCGGAGATCATCACAGTGAGTCAGTTGGAAAAGCCCATCTCACTCCAGAAAATAGAGATACTTGAGGAGTTTGAACTCTACGTCTTTCTGTAATAATAGCTACAAAACTGACAATAGCATTTGGGACATTTAGTCTTTTAAAAACAAATATGGCAGACTTAAATGCTGCTTTAAAACCTCTTTCCATCTGCCAGCTTTGCTCTGGTTTTGGGGGAAATGAGAAAGTGTTGGGAGGGAGGGACTGCCAACAGAATTAAGAGATGCATTGCAGGTTATGGACAGTTTGCGGCCAAGAAAGGTCCAAAACACACGGCAGCAATAGTCCATTTTGAGAGTGATTTAACTGCCCTGGCCCAGTGCTAGGGAATCCTGGGAACTGGAGTTTATTGTGGCACCAGAGCCCTCTGACAGAGAAAGATCAATGTCTCAGAAAACTACATTTCTCAGAATTCCCTAGCACTGAGCCAGGGCAGTTAAAGCGGTCTCAGATTGGATTATTGCTGCAGTGTGTTTTGGACTTAGGTGACCCTTGGCAAGTCACACTTTCTCAGCCTCAGAGGATGGCAATGGCAACCCCTCTCTGAAGAAACCTGCCAAGGAAACACCATGAAAAGGTTGCCTTAGGGTTGCCATAAGTTGGAAACAACTTGAAGACACACATGAAGAACAGAGAAAAGTCTGCATTTATTTCTCAGGTTGTACATGGGAATGGGAGGCAGTGTGGTGCAGTGGTTTGAGTGTTGGGTTACAAGTCTGGAAGCCAGGGTCCAGTGCCCCACTCCTCCATGAAACCAGCTGGGTCCCTTGGGCAAGAACTCACACTCTCTCAGCCTCAGGGAAGACAATGGCAAACCTCCTCTGAACAACTCTTGCCAAGGAATCCCCAGGAGAGGCTCCCCAGAAGTTGGCAATGACTTGAAGCCACTCCAAAAAAACCCGACAAAGCCTCAAGAAAGAGACAGCATGGTTTAGTGGCTGGAGCATTGGACTATGACCCTGGAGCCCAGGGTTCGAATGTCCTCGTGGCCATGGAAACCCACTGAGTGACCTTAAGCAAGTCACACTCTCTCAGCCTCAGAGGATGGCAATGGGAACCCCTCTCTGAACAAACATGTCAAGGAAACCCCATGATAAGGTTGCCTTAGGGCAACCTTAGGGTTGGCATAAGTTGGAATTGACTTGAAGACACATGAAGAACAGGAAACAAGTGCACTTATTTTACAGGTTGTACATGGGAACGGGAGGCAGTGTGGTGCAGTGGTCTGAGTGTTGGGTTTCAACTCTGGAGACCAGGGTCCAGTGCCCCACTCCTCCATGAAACCAACTGGGTCCCTTGGGCAAGAACTCACACTCTCTCAGCCTCAGGGAAGGCAATAGCAAACTTCCTCTGAACAACTCTTGCCAAGGAAACCCCAGGAGAGGCTCCCCAGAAGTCGGCAATGACTTGGAGCCACTCCACAAAAAAACACAAAGCCTCAAGAAAGAGACAGCATGGTTTAGTGGCTGGAGCATTCGACTATGACCCTGGAGCCAAGGGTTTGAATGCCATCTTAGCCAGGGAAACCCACTGAGTGACCTTAGGCAAGTCACACTCTCTCAGCCTCAGAGGGTGGCACTTACAAAACCACTTCTGGACAAATCTTGTCAGGAAAAGCCTGTGAAGGGCTTCCCTTAGAGTTGCCATAAGTCAGAAACAACTTGGAGGCACACAATCACAATAAGATAAGTAATACCACTAACACAAGGCAGCTAGGGAGAAAGGAAGAAAGAAAGAAAGAAAGAAAGAAGACATGGGAGTTTTCGTCGTCTGTTCAGAGGGATTGGAGGGGCATTACTTCAGGGCAGGATCCCTCCTCTTTCTGGCCCTGTGGATGCTGGGAGATCAGTCCAGGAAATACACTGTAAATACAATTGACAAGAGAAAAGGCTACTACTGCCTTTCAGATCCAGTTTGCCCCAAATCCATTATGAGGCCAGAAACCCCTTTGTTAGGAAGCAAACCCCAAATATCTCTGGAAGGCCCTATATCTCCCAAGGTCCTCTCCCTCCAGGACATCCTTCCACTCTTCCCTCAGTCTCTCTCTCTCTCCCCTGAAGGTCTCAAACTGCCAACTGCCAAGCGCTGAGGAAGAGGCAGCCATTTTGTGTTCAGGTGGCCATTTTGTGTTCCAGCGGCCATTTTGTGCTGCTTGTGATTGTGGGGAACAATGTTCCAGAACCTTCTCTGAGCCTCAGTTGAACAGAGGCCTCTCTTTCTCTCCTGAGGCTCCAGAGTCAGAAGGAGACCAGGCTCCTTGAGCCAAAAGGAAGGAAATGTGTCTCTTTGTGTGTCTTTTGTGTCTCTTTTCTGAGAGGATTTTCTTATTACTCAGCTCTGCTCCTTTTGGGGAACATGGGTTTTAAAAGGGATCAGAAATGTGAGGGTAGTATTAACACAAGCCTTATTATTATTATTCACAAACATTGGGCTTTGGCTTCTAAGAGGAGGCTTGTCCCCCAAAAAAGGCCAAAAGTAGCTCCTTTGGGAGGTTTTAAAAGTCTCCCCAGTTTTCTTATTAATAGATTTTCAGGCAAGAAGGAAGGAGACAGACCAGACCATCTCATATTACAATGAACGAAACAAACAAAGATACAAACAAACAACCAGAAGAAGAACAAGGATTGGACAGAAAAAGAAACTGCATATTTAAAAAAGCAAAACCATTTTTAAAAGGATAAAAATTTGACTTGGGTGCATCTGTCCTTTTACAGTCGACGCAGGCTGTATCTGCACTACAGAAATAATCCGGTTCAAAACCTCTTCAACTCTCCTGTTTCCATCCTATGGAATCCTGGGGTTTGTAGTTTGTTTTGGCATGAGAGCTCTCTGGCAGAGAAGGCTAAGTGTTGAATGGTAAAATTCCAGGATTCCATAGCACTGAGCAGTTAAAGGCATGTCAAAGTGCCTTATTTCTATAGTGCGGATGCAGCCTTCTTGGGAAAGGGGCTGATGCTGGGGAAAAGAGGAATGCAGAAGGAAAGGAGGACAGACAGATGGACAGAGAGCCACCTGCAGCTGGACTGGCCTCCCTGAGCGGTCAAGACCTGAGCTGGGCTGTGGATGATGGGCACTCTTAATATTAATATCTTTCACTATTGATTGTAATTAAGGAGGGGATCAGGTTCCTCCTTTCAATAGCATCAGGAAAATGTTTAGGTGTTGTTAAGTTTGGAAATCCTGTTTGGGGTCCCTTCCGACTTTAGGGCCCTTTCATCTTCCATTTTGGGTTCCCTGAAGGGCTCAAACTGCCAACTGGCAAGCACTGAGGCAGAGGGAGCCATTTTGTGTTCTGGTGGACATTTTGTGCTGCTTTTGACTATGGGCAATAATGTTCCGGAACATTCTCTGAAGCCTCAGTTCAACATGTCAGGAAATGACATGGATGTACCCACTAGGTGGAGCTGTTGTGCAAGTTATATACAGCTCTAGTGGCAGTTATATGTGTCAGCATTCGAACAGTGCATCATCACAATGTTGATGCAACTGTCAACTGTCCTTCCTAACTGTCACTGAGAGACAGAGTGAGACAGTTGGTGTGTGAGAGCAACTGCCTCTCTGTGGATGGTGTTACTGTGGCTGCGTCACAGGTTGTGTTATTATTGTTGGTTGGTGTAAATAGTGTGTATTAGAGACGGTTGTCCAATACACTGTGTATATATATATATATATAGTAAATATTGCAAACGAAGATTAAAGTCCTCGTGAAGAGTGAAGGCTTGTTCTGTAGTTATTACTCAAGCCTGGAGCTCAAGGCCATTTGCAGTGGTGAAGGAATATTTCCTTCTTGACCAGAATACCTTTGCAGACATCTCCACAGATTCCTTCTCCCTGGCGTCCTGTCGACGTGGTTCAACTCTGTAGGTGGTCATGGTGGACACAGCGCTTCTTTCCACAAGCCCCAATAAAACAGAGATTCCTCTTTGTCTCTCTGAGGCTCCAGAGCGAGAAGGAGGCCAGGCTCCTTGGGCCAAAAAGAGGGCTGTGTGTCCGTTTGTGCCTCTAACCCGCCATTTTAGGAGGAAGGAAGGAAGGAAGGAAGGAAGGAAGGAAGGAAGGAAGGAAGGGGCCTATGGGGGTCTGAGGAAGGGAGGCAGGGACTCTGGGCTTTGGGGGCTGGGAGAGAGAGGTGGGGAAAGAGACCCTCCCTTTGGGCCCTAGCTGGGGTCTACTGGTCCTTGCCTCCCCCTTTGGGAAAGGAGACCCCCTCAGCCCCTGGACTAACTCCTGCCACTCATTCCTAGAATGGCTGGGACTCAGAGGAGTTTCCTAGGCATTGTCACCTTCTGCCCTCCATGGCCATTGCACTGACCTTTTCCCCATTGCCTTCCCTCCCTCAGCCCTGTGGACCTCCTCCTCCTTCGCACTCAGAGCAACCCTTCTCTACGGCTGAGGAGACAGCCTCTGACTTAGAGAAGCTCCGGCCATAAAGGACTGCAGGAGAGGCCTTTCTGGGGCTGAAGAAGTCAGTGTCTTTGTACTGAAGGTAGGCTTTTATTCCTGGAGCTGAAAGATGACCTTTGTTTAAATGTTTCAGTCCAGAATTGTATGGAAATGTTGCAGCTGAGAGAGTGAGCCCATGCTTTGCAGGCATAAAGTCCCAATTTCAGTCTCTGGCAGCATGGTCTTCTTATGCTTTTTAAAAATACACAAGAAGAAGTTAAGATGAATGTGATTATGACAATAGGTCCATTCAGAAGCATTGCACACAAATTTACATGCCTCAATTTCTGTATGGCTTTAGCAAGCAGAGGGAGGAGGTGCACACCTCTTTCTCCTGCTATGACTGACATAGACAAACACAGCAGTTAAGCTTAGAGAAATAGTCTCATTTGAAAAAATGAAATAATTATTTTCACCAGTGTCTAAATGAGGAGGGGGCCATCCATCAGGGATGCTTTGATTGAGATTTCCTGCATGGCAGGGGGTTGGACAGGGTGGCCCTTGTGGTCTCTTCCAACTCTACGATTCTATGATTCTATGTGTTACCAGTCCATCTTTGCTTGGGAATTTCTTGTTCTAGCCACATGCATTCCTAAATCCTAGCCAGTATGCTATCCTATTCTTAGTCCTGATCAGATGAGAATCACTGAATCAGTTGGATTTACCTATAGGTTGACTCACCAGTCACTTATGCTCACATGGGCAGAGGCACTCTCAGAATTATGTCTTCTGTGCATGCAGAAGGCTGCCATGGCAATTGAGTGCTCTCTTGCCATCAGCTTAATGCTCTAGTCCTCCCCGATCCTGGGAGGAGGGCAGGATCCCATAGAAGGGGGGCAACCAGAGAAGAGAACGCTCCTTTCCTGCTCTGCTTGACCGGGGGCCTCTCTGGGGAAGGAGGGCAACTGGTTTGGCCACTGGGAGAATGAGAGGCCACCAGACCAAAAAGCCTGACCCAACAGAACTGTCTATGCTCCAGTGTTGCTCCCGGTGGAATGAGGCTACAACTGGCCATTCACTGACCCAGGTCCTCCCATAGAGTTGTGGAAGCTATTCCCGCATGGCCATTCCATGCCTGGTGAGAGTATTGGAGAAGCATCCAGCTGTGTTTATGTAGCCAGAAGCAAAATGAAGATATCTTCCTCTGAGGGCCACTGAGGAGGTCAGGAGGTTTCAACAAATGATGCACTCATTTCACATCTAGCTATGGGGACATAACCAGGGCCCTCTCCAATTCCTCATCTCCTAATCCCCCAGCACTCTAAGAAGGCATGGAGTATCTGTTGTGTAGGCGAGCTGCAGTGAATCTATGATAGGTCCAGTGGGCTTTGTTTGGTGTAGAGGGAGGTAGATGATATCCACCTCTGCATCGGTCCAAAGGAGGCATATGTCACCTGCGTATGTCACCAGCAGGATGCTGTTCTCTGTGTCTTTGAGGGCTGCAGGGTTCCTTGCCAAGCCCATCTTAACCCTGGTCCATTTTCTCAGGAACCTCATCTTGGCCTCCTTGTACACGGCTTTGGGGCCCCTGTTGCTGGAAGTGACCCAGGTGCAGGGCCACCAGGACCCCTGCCCACCTGATGGCCAACACAGAGGCCAAGCGGATGGAGTTAGGCTCCAAGAGAAGGAGGCTGCCGAGGTACAACAACCCTTCGGTGAGTCACTATCCTATTAGCTTCATCTGTGTCACTGCTGGGACAATTTATGAAAGGAAGTAAATAAAATACTGTCTGAGTTTGGCAGAGACAGTCCTGGTTAATCCTCTGTCACCCCATTATTTCAGGGGCTTTTAAAATGTCCCAGTTTCTCTCTCTTCCTCCCCCCTCCCCCCCCCCCCCCCATCTTCAGCTCACCTCAATTTCTGCATAATGAGTGCCAAGGAGTTTGCACACCATCCACTCAAAAGTGGGGAGAGGAGAAGAAAGAAAGGGGCAGGGACTTTCCTTTGCTAGGAGTCTGAGGCAAAAGCAAACTGCTGTGCCCTTTCCTGCTTGTGTGATCTTCTTCATAATGAACTTTGACCATCTTCACTACTTTCTGGTGTTGCTTGCCCACGTGTGTCTTGTTTTTCCCAGCTGTGAAATGGGAGAATATCTCTGGATATAAATTGGGGGTGGCCCTGTGGCCCTCAAACCCAAAGCGCTCCTCAGAACTGCTTTTTAAATATGACATTTGCCTCTGAAATTTGGCAACAAATGGCTAAATCCACTATAATATTTGGAGGCTAAATGTACTATACACGTTGGGATAGTCAGTATCCTAATTCATCAATATCCCAGCCATGGCCTAAATTTTATTGTTTTATTATATTGTATATTATATTGAAATAATTTGAGATAAACTGGATTTCAAAGGCAGTAGCTTTTTTTCTTGCTAACAGAATTTAAAGTTTATTTCCTGGACTAAATTTTGAGATGATCAAATAATTTTTGGGATGCATCATGTGCTCCCCCCGCCCCTGTTTTTTATTAGTCATTCTCTGAAGGAGGGCTATTTTCTATTGCAGGTGACCTTTGCGGATGTGGCGGTCCATTTCACTGAGGATGAATGGAAAATGTTGACGAAGAAGCAGAGATTTATGTACAATTATGTCATGATGGAGAATTACGACAATGTGGCCTCTGTGGGTAAGGAAGCTGAATTCATTGCCCTTCCTATGAAGACTGAGGGCCCTTTCATACCAAATTATCATTGCACCATGATTTCACTTTAGAATTATAGAATCATAGAGCTGGAATAGAATCATAGAATCTTAGAGTTGGAAGAGACCGCAAGGGCTATCCAGTCCAACCACTTCCCATGGAGGAAATCTAAATCAAAGCATCTCAGACAGGTTGCCATCCAGCCTCTGCTTAAAGACCTCTAAGGAAGGAGACTCCACCACAATCCGAGGGAGTTTGTTCCACTGTCAAACAGCCCTTACTGTCAGGAAGTTCCTCCTAATGTTGAGGTGGAATCTCTTTTCCTCTAGCTTGCATCCATTGCTCCAGGTCCTAGTCACTGGAGCAGCAGAAAACAAGCTTGCTCCCTCCTCAATATGACATCCCTTCAAATATTTGAACAGGGCAATCATATCCACTCTTAACCTTCTCTTCTCCAGGTTAATCATACTTAGCTCCCTAAAGCACTCCTCATTGGGCTTGATGGTTTCCAGACACTTCACCATTTTCATTGCTCTCCTTTTGATTCACTCTAGCTTCTCAACATCTATTTTGAATTGTGGTGACCAGAAGTGGACGCAGTATTGCAAGAGAGGGCCTGACAAAAGCAGAATAGAGTTGCACTATTACTTCCCTTAATAACATGGAATCCTAGAGTTGAAAGAAACTAGAAGGGCCATCCAGTCACATTGACCTTTATAGCTGCTGCATCACACAGTTGGCCCATGTTCAACTTGTGGTCTACTAGGAGTCCTAGATCCCTTTCAAGAGTAGTTTAATTGTGATAGCAACATCCTGTAGAATATTTAAATAAATAATAATAAAATAATTTTTTTTATTTATATCCCGCTCCTTCCCAAGATCAGGGCGGCTTACAACAACAGATAAAAACAATTCAATACAATACAATAAAATCAAAAATTACATATACATTACAAAAATTAAACAGACTAAAAGCCCCATTAGCCCATCCTCTTTGCCACAGGAGAGGAGGGAGGCCCACAGGATTTTAAGCGGGGAATGCCTGCTGGAATAGAAAGGTCTTTAGATCCTTTCTGAATTGGGCCAGGGAGGTAGCCGAGTGGAGCGCAGTGGGCAGCGTGTTCCAAAGGGCCGGGGCGGTGATGGAGAATGTCCTCCTCGTGGTGGAGGTAAGCCTGGCCCCAGTCACCTTCAGTAATTGCTGCCCAGATGTTCTGAGGGTGCGGGACGGAATATACGGGGAGAGGCGGTCCTTCAGGTATCCTGGGCCCAAGCCATTTAGGGCTTTATAGGTAATCACCAACGCCTTATATTGGGCCCGGAAGCGAATAGACAGCCAATGAAGATCTTTCAATACCGGTGTTATATGGCTGGCCCTGGAGATGCCAGTGACCAGCCTGGCTGCCATATTCTGCACCATTTGTAGCTTCCGGGTTTGGTATAAGGGTTGCCCCATGTAGAGTACATTGCAGAAGTCCAATCTCGAGGTTACCAGAGCGTGTACTACTGTTTCAAGGTCCCTCTGGGCCAGGTATGGGCGCAGCTGGCGAATAAGCCGAAGCTGATAACAGGTGCTCTTGACCGTCGCATTCACCTGAGCAGTCAGGTGAAGCGACGAGTCAAGAAGCACCCCCAGACTGCGCACGGAGTCCTTCACAGGGAGCGTGACCCCGTTCAGGACAGGTGGAACTACCACCATTCCTGGACCAGGGGAACCTATCATAAGTACCTCCGTTTTCTCTGGATTCAGCTTGAGTCGGTTTTCCCTCATCCAGCCCATTACTGACTCTAGACAGGCCACGAGAGGAGAGACGCCATCCCCAGTCACTGCATCAGTCGGAGACATAGAGAAAACAATTTGGGTGTCATTAGCGTACTGATAACCCCGCGCCCCATGTCTCCGGATGATCTCTCCCAGCGGTTTCATGTAAATGTTAAATAGCATGGGAGACAGAATGGCTCCTTGAGGGACCCCAGTTGTAAGGGCCCGCTCATCGGAACACACGTCTCCCAGCTGCACCATCTGGGACCTCCCGGAGAGGTAGGACCGGAACCACTGGAGCGCAGTGCCCCCAATTCCCACCTCTGCCAGGCGCCCCAGAAGGATACCATGATCGATGGTATCGAAAGCCGCTGAGATGTCCAAGAGCACCAGCAGGGACACGCATTTGTAGTTTAGTGAGGCACTATTGCTCTCCACTTTCTAGGGATTCTAAATATACTATCCTAAACTGTCAATTCTAGGATTTTGTGGGAAGGAACCATGTAA